>MJUU01023450.1:93165-129800 GCA_002080025.1 Modiolus philippinarum
AAACAAAAGTAGCCAAATAGTACAGTACTCTGAAATGTGTTTTAAACAAAAGTAGCCATTTAGTACATATTAGTATATATAGCCATATTTATTCTGATTAACATCTCCTGAGATGTGTCGTCACAACAGATGATATGTAACACTAAGAAACATGGTCTTTCCTTCTTAACATTTACATTTCTTGTGCCTGTCATGAAGGGACAAGAAAATATAACAAAATTGTATCCGATAAAACTGTTGTCTTGTAAAGTAATTTGAGATTTTTAAAATCAATACCTTTTACATGACAAAAAAGAAACATCATTTATTATTCAAATGATATATTCCAATCTCACAATTTAAAAGACGACAGAAAAATTCAAAGTTTGTCCATTAGGCATCGCCTGAGTTTATTTTTACAAGATTTAAAGGTATGTTTAGAACTTCACATATTGTTTTAAAACAAGATTTTTATGCTTAGAAGTGTTGCTACATTTGGACACTTCTTACGTGTGACTATTATGTTCCTGATTCAAAATAAAACCCAGAACATTCTGTATTTCATTTTATTTGCAGGAATATTTTGTATACATGCACATTATAAATGTAAGTAATCTACGCAACATTTGACTTCTCTACGATGTTCAGGATTTTAAAAAAGTAATTTAATATTTTCATTTTATGAAATGGACGAGACAGAAACATTTTCTTAAAATTTCTAAAATGACGTTTTTACCATGAACTAGCAAATAAATATTCTTCAAACCAAAAAAAAAAATAATAATAATAAAAAACTAAAGAAAAAAATGACAGAGTTTTCATTATTTATACATTACACCAGCATTTTTCATTATTTATGCATTACTCTAAATTTTTTTCATTTCGAAATTCGCCTACTAAAATTTAAACCATCAATGAAAGTGGGTTTCGAAAATAATACAGGCAAAAATTTTAAAATGTCAACAGTTGAGACCTCAACCGTTTGCATTCTTTACATGAAAGGAAGCAAAAATCGATGTGTTTTTTTATATGAAATAAAAGAGATAGCTCAAATTCGGTTTTCAGGGGCACAAGGAGGAATACTGCTGCGGTCAAGGAAGTGGCAAAACTTCCTGTTTACCGACATCAAGATTTACACCCCAAGCTCTCTACCTTTCATTGACTCGCTGTCGTGCAAAGACAACATTGTATCAATTGTGTTGAAGGGATTTATTTTTTGATAAACAGATGACATTCGCAATGAAAGTTTCTTCATAGTTACATTGTTATGATTTGTAGTCAAGTTTTTAAGTGACATTATGTGAAAATAGACACAATTAAGAAAACGATACGTCAAATCCACGATTGCGCCTTCACAATCTAATTTGAAAAACCTACCACTCGATAGTCAGACTCACTCCATTAAAAATATCTAAAATATGCAACTCTTTGCAAAAATCTAAATACACAGCAGCATCACTTTTTAATAAAAGCAATCGTGGATTTTCTAAAATTCTAAAGTGCGACGCCAGGAAATGTGCCACATGTCCTCGCCTCGTCCAGGAAAACACGGTCAAATCAAATGTCAATGGCAGGAAATTTACCATCCAATTCCCTATTGACATCTCTTGAAAAACAGCCAGCCTGGTATATTTGATTACCTGGTATAAACCAGGTTGTGGTATCCAGTGCGTTGGTGAGACTGGTCGTCAATTACAACGACGTACCCAGGAACATTTGTATCGTATTCGTTTCCCCAAACAGTTTAGATCATATATATATACCAACACTGTTCTATCTATAAATAAATATAAATCCAGTCGTAAGAAATTGTAGAAAAATCCCCTAATCAATCTAAGAGAGAATTTGTAAGATCAAGAAGAGAATGCGAACTGTCTTGGATTAAAAACAACTACAGACATCTTATCCACTAGGGTTAAATGACAACATCATGGGTCAGGGAAACATTTCTCAGTGCGCTTCTATTGACATCATGGGAATTTCTTATCCAAAATTACGCCATCGCAGGTCACATGGTCGAAGAGTAAATTATAATATCAAAAGCAAACGTAAAAACGTCGTAAGTATAAAAGAACTGCATACTGTTTTCAAAAGCAATGGGCGGCATGCTTTGTTCAATTCTTGTAACTTAACTTTATAAAATCTCTTTGGAGTGTGATACTTTGTCTGTTTATAGTCCGCTCTATGAATGTTCAAAAATTATTGAAGCTTTCTGTTTTCATCGACTTTATACGAGAATCGACAAACCCGATGAGCACATAAAACAGTTCTGAAAAATTAAATACATTAATAAAGGAATTGACCTTATTGATATTGCAGGCATTTTTCGGGACCCAGATATTCAAAAGCTTGTATCCGTCTATTTTGACAACCAAGTCATGCCTGTCATTTCCTTTTCTTACGAAAAAACCTACTAGAAACATGTTCTATCACCTGCAATGCTGATTTTGAGGAAAACTACCCTTACAGCTGAGACTGTCCCTCGTCCACATATTGCTATGACCCATATGGACAAATATTAACGGGGAATCTTAACACCATTGAAGATAAAGAAGTTAGACAATTCTTTAGAAAAGGGCCTAAATAACACCCACCTTCAAAAATAAACTGGCAAGCATGTTTTGATATAATTAATGACGCTGTAACCAATTATTGTAAAAATGATGCAAACGAGAAAGTGCAGACAAACATGCACTTAATTTGTTTAAAGATAGAATTATTACCAAGGTCACCAACAGAATAAATTTTTATAAAGATGACTATGTTGAGTCACCTCCTAAGCTGTCTGTAAATAGAATTAAGTCTAAATTAAAGGATCTTGGTAAAATATATGTATTTGTACCTGTTGACAAGGCTTCTAACAACGTTGCTATTGTCTGAAAAAAATACTGTATCGATGTTCAACAAAACGAACTGGACAAGTCAGACACCTTTAAACGCACCAATTAGGACGAAAACACATTGACCAAACAACATTATAAGAATACAGAAATGATACAGAAATGCTTAAAGTTCCACCTACCTACCATGTACTGGGTTCCGAAGCTTCACAAAAATCCCTTTAAACATCGTTTTATTTCTGCATTGAGTTAGTGTTCTACTTCTAATTTATCCATCCATATAACTAGTTCTCTTACTTGTATAAAGGAGTTGATTATTAAATACTGTGAAAAAACTTATCAAAGCTCTGGTGTAAATTACTTTTGGAGTGTAAAAAATTCTATTAAAGTTTTAGATAAACTACAATCAATTCAAAGACCAGTCTCATCTATCGACAGTTAGGATTTTTCTACACTTTATACTACCCTTCCACATGATTTGATTAAATCCAAATTGGGACTACTTATTAAATGGTCTTTTAAATTTTCTGGTCTGCAGTTCATTTGCTCTAACAAAAAGCAATTTTTCTCAAATATTACCTACAATAATCATTGCTCCTGGACATGTGATGATATGATTAATGCATTAATGATGTCTAAATATGGCGTTACTCATAAACAGCTTATTACTTAGGGCATTTCTAATCTCGTTTTTACGGAAATGTTGATAAAAAATGCAAGAAAATGATTAAAAGTCCAGAAAAGCTGGGACGTAACTTACATTCTTTACGTAATAGGGGATATCGACAAGATACTCTGTTTGCATCCATTAAATTAGCTTTGAGTACTAATGACCCGAAAAATTTGCACACATACTGGCCTCTCAATGATACTGCCGATGTCTACTGAAATCTATGATGATTCTTGACCAAACCCTTCGGGAAGTTTTGGATTTGATTTTTCTTCCGTAGTGCGACAGTGTTCTACCAGCAGACTAGGCTCCTTGAGCTAGCCGCAGTTTAGCGGCGAGCACCCCTTGACCCATCTTTCTAAATTATGCATTGTTTTTTTTTCTCTCCTTTCAAGATTGTGGTCATGGAGTTGGTAGTCTACCTGTATTGGGTTTTATTCGTATGTTTATGATACAATAGGGAAACGTGACAGATAATGGGGAGGTTTAACCGGTTTAACCCTACCGCTGGCTTTTGCTAGTGTCGGTACCAAGTCCGGCTGTCCCGAGTTCCTATCGTTGTCTACGTTTGTCTTTTGTCTTATTCGTGTTCTTCGTGTGTAGTTCGCCGTGCGCGGTCCCGGCTGAAGAATAGGCCCGCAGCATCCTCTGAGCTTGGAGTATGAGCCATCCTAACAGAGGACCCCGAGGGAACCCCGGGATATAGAAATAGGACCCATTCCGTGGTTGTGCGGGATTAATAAATACACAACCCATCTTTCGGATGGGATGTAAACTCAGGTCCACGTGTTGGAAGAAATGCCACGCTTCCTGCACGTTAAAGAACCCTTGTAGCAAGCTCTTTTTGGGGTGGTCCGTAGGTGATCGGCTACAAGGCTAAATTCCCCGCCCTTGACGATTTCACCCTACTTTTCCAGTGGCAGTCAGAATTTCCCGTCCCATGGCCATTTCCATACCCCAAAGTGAATATTTATCAACAAACTTGTTCTCGTCTTGATATAGCTGAAGTATTGCTGAGTAGACGTTAAACAATATTCAATCAATCAATCAATCAATCGTAATTATAATTTTCAGCCATTGTAGGTGTTTCATGTTATCCATTTTTTACATTGTATACATTTGTCAGGTTTTCTCGCCTGATATATCTACAATGTAGACATTTCACATCGACGAATGTAACACATTATGTAAGATTTGGATGTTAATCTTTTTTTCTTTACAATAAAAGTTTTGCCACCTCCTTGACCGCAGCAATAATCATCATAAGAGAGATATTTCTTTAATAAAGCGTATTTATTCTTATAAATGAATGATTTTGAATCGGCTTTGCAAGATAAACGTTTTAACAGAAATTTTTAATTAAATTGTACTGTATTGTTGCTAAATGAAATAGAAAGTGAACAAGTTAGTATTATTAGAATTTAACTCATCCTGCTCAAATCTATTCCGACCATCAGTCGTGCATTTGTTCGTGAAATATACTCTTTCTCTGAATCTAAGGAAATATTATGTCTTGTATACCTTTGGTTTAACCTTATGAACTGTTTTGTTGTGTGATAAGATTTTAAGAGACGTGTTATTGAATTATTGAACATGGAACCGACCGTTACATGTATTTCCAAACTTTTTTATTTTTGTCGAATTTAGAATTGGAGTGACTATTTATTTGTTGTCAACATGAAGTAGTGGAAGTAAGGGAAGATGTATTTGGCAGTAGTTGTATACCGCACTATATTATACTTTCGTACAGTAATTTTAAGTTTCTATTGTAATTTCTGATCAGCATGGCTTATTTTGGTTTATTCCTAGCTCTTACTATTTCCGTCCTGACTACACAGAAATTAAAGTATCACCCTTTGTTCTATAGTTATATCATCCTTCTCTGGATATATCACCCTGTACTGAACACCTAATTAAATCAAAAATTAAACGTGTAGTTCCGTAAGCAAACAGTAATTTTTCGTTCTCACGAAAAAAAAACTCATCTCAAATTGTGTGTTTATTGTTTTTATCAGTTTTATCTCGCCTGCAAAGAAAACAGACTATTCGTACAAATTCAAATTCAAATTTTATTATCTTTAAACTATATATAGTTTGTTATAAACAAAACAAACAATAATTGACATAAAAAAAAAACAATAATCATACGAATATGTACAAGTAAATAAACATTAAGAGTCTCCTATCCTCAGTTCTAATGACTTCTTCAAGAAGGAACATAATTTATTTACTTGTGTTGGTGTTGATGGATTTAAAATAAGTTTGAATTTGTCATCATCTGATAGTTGTATAAAATGTATATTTTGCGAACATTGAAACTGGAAATATGACATTCTGAGACAATTATTGGTCACACAATGCAATATGAAGTGTTGTTCATCTTCTATTACTTTACATTTGTGGCACAGCCTTTCGTTTCTAGGTATTTTCAAATGCAAAAAGTATGACGGTGGCGATGGCGGCGTAAAATCGAAGATATCTTTTAGACCCTCATTCGTCTGATGTGGAAACATACTATTTGGTCTGCAGGTTGCTTGTATTGGGACGTAAAATTATGTGACGTTTGTCTTTATTTACCGATATTCCAGTATCAAGTTTAAGTTTTAAGGTTATTTTCTCAATAACTACAAATGATTGGTCAATGATATGGTATTAGTTTGTGATTGACAGTAAATGGCCTTTGACCCTTGACCGCAAGTTCACGGTCCAGTGACGAGTTGATTTTTTAAAAGTAATTTGTCATTGATATTTGAATGTAAGATCATGACAGGTTGTAATATTGCTTTTTACCTTGACCTCAATTTCACGGTCATGTGTCCAGGTTAAGCTCGATTCCCCATAACTAAAAGTTAAGGCAATGATATTTGGTATATAGCTTGTTCTTGGTTATTACAGCTTAGGTAAATATTTTATCTAATCCTGTTACTCTTAACATCAGGCAGTATGTATAAATTGATAATGAAAGGGGGTAATTACAAAATTACTATCCGAAATCCAAAGGGCGAAAAGACAAGTCAGATTCAAAACCACCGTCAAACTTGTCAAACGCAATGGTCCTGACTTGGTAAGAAATGTTTGGTTAATGGCGTTAAACCTCCCCTTCCATTGCGGTAGTTGAAATGGCATTCTGGCTGTCACGACTAGATAATTAATTTCCTGTAGAAATATCTTAATCAGTATGCAATAAAATTTCGAAATATTATTCAATGTTTGGTTAGTTGCTTGTAAATGAAGGCTTAATGGATGGCACAATTGATAATTTTTGTTTCAGTTTTTCAGCTGATATTGACCATGGCTCTGTAACCATTTACGTCAATTTCTAAACACTTTGATGTTTTATTTGTAATATTGAACAAATTTTCAAAAGAAGACTAAAGTACAGGACATATTATTTTAATGAATCAATTTTGTTAAATCAACCAAAGTTTTACTTGTGCATCGTCAAGGTTGTCTTTTGATTTATATACAAATATTTTAAGCAGGCAGATCATATATCTTTATTCGTTTTTTTTTTTTTTTTTTGTATTTTACCAAAAAAGAATAATATCAAATCAGAAAATTAACTTCTAGACATGTTTGCAAATATTTTGCTTTGTTTTTATTTTTATTCAATTGCTGTATTTTTGTCATGTCGGTTAATTATAAATCGCGACAGTCTTTAGACTTTTGTGTTTATGTAACTAAGATTTTCTATTTTTGGTTGCTTCCAAATACTTGATCAATATTTCATACTTGATAGCATTATCTTCCAAGACAGGCTTCGTAAAACAAAATGTCTTGAAACCCTTAAAAACGAAGGTAACTTATTTGTTAGCATGAAATTGTTCCCTTGAACCCTTTTTAGCTCGCCTGGCTTAAGCTAGGTTGAGCTTTTGCAATCACTTTGCGAACATTTTTCTTCATCCACCTTCTGTCCGGTGTCACTTTTCATTCTAAAATCTTCTCTTCTGAAACTACGGGCAAATCGGAATTAAACTTGGCCACAATAGTCCTGAGATGGTCCCCTACTAAAAATAATTTCCAGGTCCAAGCTATATCCAATATGGCAACCAGCAGGGAACATAGTTTTTATATTGGATCTTACGGGAAATGGATTCAAAGATCTTCCCTGAAACTGCTGAGCCAACTGAAACCAAACTTTGTAACAGTAGTCTCTAGGTGATCCCCTGCAAAAAAGTTGTTTTTCATGTCAAAGCTTTATCAAAGGTGGCCGCCAGCAGGGACCAACGCTTTAATTTTGAACCTACGGGAAAAGACATTCAAAAATCTTCTCCTATGAAACTTCTGAGCCAATTGAAATCAAACTTGACCGCAAAAGTCTTTAGATGGTCCCCTGGAAAAGAGTTGTCTTTCAGGTCAGCGTTATATGCGAGATTGCTGCCAGTGCTCAGGAAACATAGTTTTAACATTGGACCTATTCGAAAATACACTCAAAGATTTTCTCTTCTTAAACTGTTGAGACAATTGGAACCAAACTTAGCCACAATAGTCTTTAGGTGGTCCCCTGCAAAAAATGTTGTTTTTCAGGTCAGCGTTATACCCAAGATGGTCGCCAGCAGGCAACATAAGTTGGACCCTATAGGAAAATTCAAAGATTTCATTAATAAAATTCAAGTTTCATCATAAATATTGTTTTCAAGGACAAAATATTGACGATTACTTTTCCCTCGGAACTGATATATTAATATTATCCCAGTGTTTATAATAGTTGTTCCAATAAAACTTTTTGTTTTCGGAAACCAATATTCTATTTGGGATGTATGTTCCTGCCTGTGTACTATATCCCATGAGACGTAATTCGAAGGGGATACACTTGGCACCATGACCATAAGGGAATACATGATTTCCCTTCTTTTTTCTACTATCACGGAATATAAACGCATATCCATTGTGAAGCCCGAATAATAAGTATGTTATGCTAGTTCTGGTATTGCTATAATTTCTCTTTTAAAAGCTTCGAAAATTTTGTTTTTGCTATCAATGGGCTATGGTCTCGTATCCCGTGTCAAGCTGACCAATCCAACTGTAGGATTATCCAGAATATTTCATTTGAACAGGATATGAGGGAGTAAAGGTAAGAATAAGACTGTATATGATTGTCCAGTTTGACAAAAATGTGTATGCAATTTAATTTTTTTTTCTTTTCAGAAGAATTGCAGGATCATGTGATGAAGTAAAACAAAGATAATGGGTTCCGGGTCAAGTACGCAAGAGGTCAAACATCGACCACAGTCTTCACCAAACAAAGTAAACGGCACTCCCTCAAAAGAAGTCACAGTGAGTGCACATGTTGTCTGTATCAATCTTGCCAAATATTGTTATAAATTTGGGATATAGAATAATATCCGTGTATCTGTGGTAACTTTTTACAGAATATTTAGGATGTAAATTGATTCTTTATACGCATTCGCATCACTTACTTCTAAGTATTTGGATCAAATTTGAATTAAACTCACATTTCATTTAAATATAATGGCATTTTAAATTACTATAAAGATTTGATGAAAATTAAAATGAAACATGAATTTGGGTAAAATGTAATAAAAATATTATTAAAGTAAGATACATCAATGATTGAAACAGAACAATACACACGACTGACACATTGCTGTATCAGATATTTCAGGGTCTTTTTAGCAGTAACTTCTGGTGTAGTTATTTTTTGCTTCACAGCACAAACTAAGCATTGTTTATGTTTGCAAGTAGCATGCATGGCAAGCACCCCTTGACTTAACTTTCAAAATTACGTATTGTCATATTCTCTCCTTTCAAGACTGTGGTCATGGCGTTAGTAGTCTACCTGTATTGGGTTTTATTCGTATGTTTACTGAACTATAGGGAAACAGGACAGATAAAGGGGAGGTTTGGGTACCCATAAATCGGTTTAACCCTACCGCTGGCTTTTGCTAGTGCCGGTACCAAGTCCAGCTGTCCCGAGTTCCTATCGTTGTTTACGTTTGTCTTTTGTGTTATTTGTGTTTTTCCTGTGTAGTTCCCTAGCAGATTGTGGCATGTAATTATAATTTTCAGCCATTGTAGGTGTTTCCTATTGTCCCTTTTATTTCATGGCAACTGCATGTTTTTCAGTAGTAAACAAACATGCTGATTATGTTCAACAATATTCAGCAAAAATTGTACCACTTACATTCTACTTTTTTAGCATTAGATACAAACGTTGTCCTGTATCAGCTGCTTTAGTTTGTGCACAAATTATCCGCCTAAAGCCCGAGATTGATTAGGAACATGTTATCAGATATCGAAGGTTACAGATTCCTTATGATTACGTTAATCTGTAAAATAATATTAGAATATTTAGTCAAAACTATTGTCAATTGTCAATTGTTTAAACTAACATAAACGGACCACTTCCATCAACACAATCTATTGAGCAGTTTCTGCGTTAAAAATAGTACACTTATATAGTGGCGTTTCCACTTTTGATTGTCTTTCACTGAAGTAGTACTGAGTTAAAGTAAAACTATATTATGTTTCTCCGTGAAATTTGTGGTACAATTCGGAAAATATAAAATCGAAGGAAAACTGTCGGTCGCTTAAAAATCAGGAGCACAGTGAGAGAAATATGTCCAAGAGGTTCAAAAATTTAATGCTACTGCCCAAATAGCTACGTACTTGTTGGTTGATGCTTTATTTACTTTATTTTATATAAAAACACAATATTTTGATGCATGGCACGTTGAATGTTGTGAGAATCGTTTATTATAAACTTTTCTTTTTCATATGTTACTTTTATAGTGGATCAATAGACAAAACTGTACGCACCAGGCTGTTTGTCCATCTTCTATAAATATTGGAGAATGTTTCTTTTTGGAAAGGGCACAGTGACTCGCTTCCGGTCTAGAAAAAAACCCACATTTGTTGACAAACACGTGTTTTTTCTCCGAGATTTAACAAATTATTTTCTTCTGGGCCGGTAGCCAGCCTCTGGGAAAAGGGGTTTACTAAAAATTTGCCTGTGTGAATTATAAAAATGCTTAAGGAAATTAAATTCAACACAAGTAAAATCCTCTTGTTTCAGTATAACACATAAGTATAATATTTTTCATCTTGCCAAACACAATAAATTATAAGTTAAACGATCTTATTAAAAGTTCTTTGTTGTTCAATTTAAACTAGAATATAAAAACAAATACAATCAGGGTGTAACAGAAACTTGAAATTTTATGACAAAATAATTAAAACCCAAGTGAAAGTTTTAATGTTTTAGTAACCTACTTTAGAAAACGTTTGTTTTTATGTGTTTATTATCACCATAAACAATTTCAAAAGGATTAAATATTTTAAAGACTTCGTAGCTGAAAAGGTTTTAAAAGAACATAATGCCATATGGAACACACGATCCTCTTATGTGTTAAAACAATACTTATGACAAACATTCCAAAGTACATAGTAACAACACAGTATCCGGGCTGAATTGAGATGAGAAAGCAATTACAAATTGATTGATTGATAAGTTGAAGTTTAAAGTCTTTAATGAGCAATATTTCAGCTATATCGGGACAAGAACGAATTAATCATTAAAAAAAATAGAAGAAATGAGGAGAAGGGACAACAAGAACAACTAGTTTAGGCTGTGTAGAGAGTGAAATTTCCTGTCCCTACCCATTTTCTCCCTTTCGAGAGTAGAAAGTATAGCTTAAATGCTTGAAATTATAAGGCTTAGCTTGAACAGTAAGAGGTTATCATATACCACAGGTGCTTTTAAATGGACTTGCATTATGTTTAATGAATTGTTTTGTGATGTTCACAGTTATATTTCTCTTTAAAATACGTTTTCATAATTAAATATTTTCATCAAGGTATTTTAAGTGGTTCGTGTTCTGTGTATTGCATGTTGTGTTTGTTTGCCTTCCGAACTACCAAACAATCACATTTCAAATACTGAGATTTAAATGCGTAAATGACAGACTACATAATGATTTTTCTTGATAATTGAATCGTTATGATAAATTGTGAAATGACAAAGAAAAAGCTTTTGAAATTCGTATTGACTTACGCAAATTAAGGAGATATTGATAATCAATACACAACCTGTTAAAATTTTCATAGATTTAAATTGTATGAAATTAATACAAATTAAGATACTATTCTCTGTGTACTTATCAGGTTTTTATATTTACAGGACTTGCGACCAAAAACGTCACAAACAGACAGATCACAAAAGCCACAGAAGCCACAGGTTCCCCCTCCCTGTCCCCCTAAAAGACGCAAGGATGACGTATTTATTTTAGAAAAGTATCAACATGTAGATGATTACGCATTAAATGTAAGTCGACATTGAAAGGTACTGTAAGACATCAGAAATGTATACGTCAAGCTATCTATGGAACCAATCCTTTTGATGTCACGACATACTCCATGAAATATTTGACGTCATAAGCGCACAGCTGTTTTACTCTGCAAGGGATGGCAAATCTTTTGGTAGAAAAGAGTTCTTACTTAACATATGTGGGAAATTTCAACTTCTTTTTTTCCTCGTTTTGCTCCACAAGCTACCCCAGGTCTATAATATAGACTCTTGTAAAAACCTATTAATCTTGGTGCGCAGATCCAAATTCCTAGACGTTAAATTTTTCTACGAGGCGAATATTTTTGAAAGTAATACAAGATTTTAACAACCAATCCAGACATAGTATACATTTTTGTATCAACGGTACTGCCAGCGTCAGTATTGTAATACTTCACTGTGGTAAAAATGAAAGATTTTTACAATCTGATCATGCCATAATGGAAAATCTGACATATCAAATTGTACAGTGTAGAACAATACAACAATGAGACACCCTGTTTTAAAGTACGACATTTACAGAATATATCAACTGTAGAATTTGATTCAAAAAGAAAAAAACCTGATGCGTATCGTTGGTGAAACTCAAATAATTTTATCAAGCATTATAATAGAATACAATACTGACAAGAAACTCTGATCTTGAAAATTTGTATACATTGAAACCATGGAAACCAGAACATAATGAATCAATTATTTATTTTTTTACTAATACAACACTTGGACACTAAGACAAAGAGATAAGGATAGTTTTTGATACAGTATAGAATTAAGGAAGCAGTTTCCTCGTTTTAATACCCTTGTATCATTTGCCACCTCGCTCAATGAAACAGATTTTGAGGGGAAAGTTTTCCGCCGTGGTCGTTTCTTAGGTATATAGATCCTTCAACTTATCGGCAGACCCCATCATAACACCTAATATTGGTGAAATAAATGATTTCACTGTATCAAGGTTTTACTGTTTGTATGATAATAATATCGTACAAAAACGATATATCCGGACTTCATTATGATTTTTCTTACACCACGACACACACACTTTTCGTAATTCGCACTAACCCAATACAAAATGTACCCCTCGAAATGTAATGTGGTGCTACAGTACTAAATATGACACATGTAACAACACAGTATGGTAGTTTACTGTAAATTTGTTTATTGCTATGTAAGCCGATTTTTGTCTTATTTCAGTCACCACCAAATTTACTTGTCGGTTCCTTCAAAGAGCTGATATCATATCTAACAAAGGATGAGGACTGGGATGATATGTGTAAAGTACGTGCCATTTTTAGATGGGTGACGTCGATAGATGTATACAGCCTAAAATCAGAAAGTGAACCACCTACGCATTCACCACTGGAGTATTTCCTGAAGATACAGAAGAATATGGGGAACCACGCACATCTGGTATCCGGCCTCTGTCAGTAAGTATAAACCATTCTTGCTGTTGACTAGTTAGGAACAGAAAAGAAGCCGACCCTTTTCTTTTCTTTATTAGGGAGTACGTATGAAACAATGCATGTTCGCATTTGATACCTACCAGTGACACCTAGCATGTTCCCAGTTATCAGGCGGTGGGTCCTTTGTTAACGTTACTAGTGGTAAATACACAAAAACTGCAATCTGTTCGTTTCTGTCAATATAAGAAAATATTGTGATGTGCCGTGAGAATGTTCACATCTTGCAGTCAGAGTATTAAAAATGTACATCTTTAGTTTAGGTAGATAGTTGGTACAGTTTTTTATTAGATTTTTGCTGAAATGGCTGTTAATATTACCCCTAACAAAAAAATTCCCTTCTTTTTCTTATGACATAAAGATGTGAAAAGAACAACCGCTTGGAAAAAAGACAAAAAAAAATTATTTTAGTCAACAGATCTCCAACTAAATAGCTGTATCACTAAACTAGTGCCGCAGCAATAGTGTATATGAAAAAAAAAATCAAAATTCAAAATTTCAAAGAGGCTACAAAAACGGAAACAAGACAAACAAATATAAAACATGTAAGCACAAATTTTCGTTAAGACATGAACATTTACTCCGTTTTAAGTTTTTATACAGTGCATAAAAACGTTCTGATTTTTACATGGTTGACAAAAAAAAAGACTTGCTGAAAAATCTTTACACACTATTATTAATTACAGGATGGCAGGTGTACCGTGTGTGATAATCAGTGGAATGAACAAAAGTGCAGCTTATGAAGTTGGAAATAAGGTCGATCGAAAAATGATGGGAGCCCAATGGAATGCTGTTTACATCAATGGGGAATGGCGATTCGTCGATGCGTTTTGGGCCTCGGCATGTGTTGTTGGTAAAAAGTCCGGAGAATGGACGTTGGTTGATACGGATGGCAATGTAGCTCAAGATGACGAAGAAACTTCTGATGGAGAAACTCAACATCGAGTGAACGAATTTTATTTTTTGCCCGACCCCGATCAGCTTATATGGACACATTTTCCAGACGAAAAAGCCTGGCAACTTTTAGAAAAACCTGTAACGGTTGCAGACTTTGAAAATCATACCTACATTCGTGAAAGGTTTTATTATCTAAATATGTCCTACACTGAGAATAGTAAACATGAATGTGTTTTAAGTGATAGGAACGGAGAAACGACATTAGAATTCGGATTGCCAAGGGAAAAAAGTGAATATTTCAGATTCAAGTACATGTTGTATCAGAACCGAGCTGAGAGTGGACTTGATGGCGGAAATGTTTCATTAGAGCGTTTTGTTATGTTTGAACATAATTCAGACTTGTTAAGATTTTCTTTACGATTCCCTGTTGTTGGAAGGTTTAAAATGGACGTTTTTGGTTTAGACGAGAGGGAATCTGATGTGTTTGACTTATGCTGCACATATCTTATAGCTTGCACAAATCCTCAAAGAAATTGTATGCCCTTGCCTGACTGTCCAGAAATTGGATGGGGTCCTGGTGTTGAGGCCAAGAATGCAGGTCTTAAAGCGAAATCGCACGACGGAGCAATAATTGTTTCTAAAGACGGAAAAGTTGACATCAGGCTTGGTGCACATAAAGATGTTCGCCTTCATCAGTTACTGAAGAATGCAATTGTTGATGAGGCAACACTAAGTAAATACGCAGTGATACGAGAGGAGAATGGGGAATTTACTGTACATCTCCGTCTACCACAAGAAGGAGAATATGCTCTTAAGCTTTACGCTAACGATGAGGGTGAGGAGGGTGATGCTTCAAATGTCTTAAATTACTTGGTTAAATACATAGAGAACCAAGGTACTAACGAGCCATTCCCAAATATTACTGATGGAAAGATCGGGAAAAAATCTATCGCCGAAAAACTTGGTGTGAAGGCTGTCAGCAACCCAGGTGGATCTATCAATACCAAAGATGGCAAAGCATCAGTTTCTTTCAAGGCTAGGAATGATGTGGAACTGGTTTGTGAAATACATAGTAACGATCCGAATGCTAGGAAACATATGGTTGTTAAACCTACCAATAAGAATGGTAACTGGACATTCGATATGGACATGCCTATTGAGGGTGAATATTCCCTTAATATATTTGCACGTGAAAAGGGCAATCCGTCATGTGTCCACAACGTGCATTCATATTTGATTCAGTCAGATGGACATTCCATAAATGATGAAAAGGCTGATGAAATTAAGGATGACATCGAACCTGCTGTTATAATTGAAACTGTTGAAACTTCGGAACCGGAAATTTTAATACCGGCACCGACTGGATATGAAAATGTCGTTGCTTGTTTCCACAGAAGACACGCCGATGATCCACCAGACAATGATTCCGTAAAATTGATGGAACAAGATGGTTTGAAACTTTTCCTAACAAAACTAGAAGACTTCGGAGAGTATATGATGGATATTTATGAAAAAGATAACAAAGGAGTTTTGAAACAATTAGCCAGATATCAGATAAACAGAAAACCAGCTTCTGAACTTTACAAAGACGACGCTAAAATGTTGATGGAACAACTCCTCCAGAAGCCACACGATGATCATGAGGCAATGTATGACGAACAATCCACGGGCGACGATTCAGACGAAGAAAGACAGCGACGAAATGCCAGAAAACTGATGGATAGAGCAATTGTCCAAAAAGATCCGTATGCACTCGAAAAGGCTTTAGCAATGTATGATAGTTGTGATGGAAAAGATGACGACTTTGTTAAAAAAGCAAGACGATGGCTTAAGCTGCTACAAGCTAAAGAAGGTAAGAGAAAATCAGTCGGCTATTATAGTAATACAATCGATGAAAGAGCAATATCGAGAAATTTCACACACCCACGCAAAGGCTAAATTTCTCTTTACTCTGATTAACCCACATCTCTTTGCATACATTACCACTAAACAGTTCTGGTTTTATCATTTTAGTGCAAATAATATTTCTTGGTAGGTAGAAAATTCATATGTATAACTAACAAAATACCGAAGTTAGTGTTAATTTATTTTCTGCATATGCACATGTCTCATCAGTGCAGATTAAACCAAAACATTTGGAAGTCCATTAACCGTAACGTGTAAGAGCTGATATGTTGTTTCGGTCTTTGAATCATTTATTTTATTTACTATGCAAATCTATGGACAGAGAAATTGGTGTGATGTATAGTTTAACCATGCGCCCTACACAAAACGTTTTACCTATTGAGCGGTTCTCATTTATACCCGAACTCTCAAAGAATTAAATGCTGATTTTCCAAAGCACTGGTATTTACTAAACCGAGGAGACATGAGTTTTCGTATATATATATATATATATAAGAGTCTGAAAGATCCTTATAATAGCAACAAAATATACAATGAAACAGACATAATTTTGTGACCTAATGCAATTCTTAAAGGACATAATTGCACGTTTCAAGATATTTGCATACACACGTTTATTTAAAGTTACATTTTAATCCTAACACATTGTGCATCTGGAACATTTGAGATAGTGTTTTCGACTTATGGGAAATGAGAAGACCAAAAGGGACCAAGCAGAAAGAAATGCTCTTTTAAGATCAATTATCATATATGTTTTATTGGACTCTGCATGAAAAATAAATACTTCTTTCAGTAATAAGATTTTTGATACCCATTCTCGTTTCTAAAGGCAAAAGAAGCCAATAGGGGTAAAATCTCACTTTTGCATTATACCTTATCTTTTATTTTTAATTGGTTTATTACCTTTTATGCTTGCTTTAAGTAGAATGTATAGTACCGTGCCTTAACTGTAAAAGTACCCATTTAAACAAAAATTTCAAATTCATTTTTCACATCAGATTTAAGGTGTCTGCAGGGTATTAATTTCCTATTATAGAATTTTGTAAAATTGTCTGTGTAGAAACATAACTGTATTATTGTTCAAAATGTAATATAAAATTTTGGGGTCACCGTGCATTTAAGCGCAAAATCTGAAATTGAAAATTTCAGGATTTTACATAGAAATGATAGGGAAAATGATCATATGGGAGGATAGTTTGAAAAATCTATTATAGAATTTGTTCATACTTTGCATGTGTTTAATTATCATTATGTAGTTTACATATAAAAAATAAAGATTAGGGGTCACCGTTGAAATAGGAGAGAAAAATTGCAAAATGTTGATTTCTCTAGTGATATCTTTGTTAAAAAATTTTATGAAATTATCTCCCTTGAATAATTTCTGTGTTCTGTAAATCCAGCAACAGGTTTAGAGCCCATGTGTTTTAGCTCACGTTTTTCTAACGAAAATGTTATAAAAATGATAAGGAATATAAAATTTAAATACATTTTAACTTTCTTTTTATTTAAAATAACTATTTTGTTAAATTTCTTAATGAATGAAACCTAAATGAACAATTATTAGACAAAAATGACGGAATAATACCACTGAGACACCTTAAAAAGGGTTTGCTTCTTTTATTCTTTGACCTTAGCTAAAATTGTCATGCTCAGGATAGTTCCTATCGTTGTTTACGTTTGTCTTTTCTTTATTTTTTATTTGTGTTTTTTTCTTGTGCAGTTGCTTGGTATTTTACTGTATTTTTCGACCATTGTAGGGTAGGTGTTTCCTGTTATCTTTATTTATTTTATTTTTCTGAGGAAAATGGAACCAAAGGAAACCAACATTTAACTCGTTCGAGGTACATTTTTTTAGGAGATGATCGAGGTATTTTGCGTGGCTTTTGTTGATGCCGAACTGTAAGAGGAAAAAGTGGTCACTTACTAAAGATTTACATCTGAGTTTTTAATAAGATGTATTTCTAAGTAGAATGTATAGAGAAAAAGGGTACGACACATGGGAATGGTGCCGAACTGTAAGAGGAAAAA
The DNA here is from genome assembly GCA_002080025.1 of Modiolus philippinarum. Taxonomy (NCBI): domain Eukaryota; kingdom Metazoa; phylum Mollusca; class Bivalvia; order Mytilida; family Modiolidae; genus Modiolus; species Modiolus philippinarum. Next base: position 111,247 of record MJUU01023450.1, read on the forward strand.
GTGGTCACTTACTAAAGATTTACATCTGAGTTTTTAATAAGATGTATTTCTAAGTAGAATGTATAGAGAAAAAGGGTACGACAAATGGGAATGGGGGGATCAAATCTCAGTTTATTGATTCACAAATGAGTTACAGGATGTGAAGTACATACCACCCAAATCTTTCGTAATTTATATTATATTGGGAGGGTGACAGATCAGATTGTTACCCTCAGAAAACATTGTCAACCGATGCGAAGTAGAGATTGACAATGATTTTCGAGTTGTAGCAATCTACACTTTCACCCTCCCAGCTATATGTTATTTATTTTATTATACTGAATGTTTTTAATTGCAATCATTATTGAAAGTCATTGAACCATGGACAGAGGGTAACAGTTGAAAAATTGTCACCCTCTCAGCCATATGACAATTTTTGGAATTGTAACACCCTCGCAGTTTTTATAAAAATCTTACATATGATAGATTGACTTACCTTATTGCTTTTTATTCAGGAAAAATCTTTTAAAGTAAAATAATGTTCAATGGTCAAGTTCATGTGTAGATTGTAACACGATTGAAAGGGTAGCATATACTTCACATCGTGTGATTAATTCATGTGTGATTCTTTCTTCAATGGCTGTTAAATATGGTTTTCGATAATAAAGCTTTACCGTCACTTTACCGTCACTCGTTAGTGAGTTGGTTTTTCATTTGTTAATTATTAGATTTTAACTATTGAAAAAGACTTTTACTCAAAAAGCACAGTTTCACTAAATATCTTATATTTAACAGAGCTTCAAAATGCCTGTCAAAGAAGAGAGCTTCAAGCATTGGACGCTGCAATAGCCAGAGCAAAAGATGCAAACTTCGACAACCAATTAGACTTGCAAATAGTTGTTGCGCAGCGTCTTAAGGATCAGCTTGCAAGGATTGAAAAACTAAGACATTCAGTCCTGAAAATGGACCAGAAGACTATTGCAGAAATTAAGTCATATGGAAATCCACCAGATGGCGTTCATCAGTCACTGATGGCTACTTTCCTATTGTTAGGACACCCTCTGAAAGAAGTCAAGGTATATTGTCATTTTATTCACTCTGTGAATAGTTTTATGCGCTAATTTTTTGTCATATTTTCTGTAAAATGCTGAATTTAGGTTTTAATTATTCACTTGTCATTTTACAAATAACGAAGTTTTCAAAGTGCATAAAATTACCCCTCAAAAGCTGTTTTGGGGTACTGAAAGTTTCTGGACGGGAACGTTGAAATACTATAATGAAAAAAAAAACTAAATCATTCACAGGAAAATACAAAAGTTTGGTTAGTTTAAGAGTGAAAATGTGTGTAATCGGAAAATCTTTCAAATTACTGTTGAAAACATAAGAAATTAGAAAACAACTTAATTAACATGCTTTATTATCAAATCCTAAATCAAAACATATTTAATTAATTATAACATATTGACATTTTTATTCTTTCTGCGAACGATTGATGAATACTTGAAGACTCAAATGAAATAAGCAGGTTAGAAATATTAAGACGTTTTTGGCTTGAACTTTGTTCATTTTAAGTGTATAAAATACTTGGATGCGTCATCTGCACTGAAGAGACGTGATCTGTCAAAAGGGCCAACTGAAGAAACTAATTATACAGTAACTCCGGTATTGAGGAATGTAACAACGTGTAAGAGGTTTGTACGACATCTACGGAAGCTGCTACTGGGATAGCAAAACAAAAAACATGGACAAGAACACCATAAAACTAAACTAGAGTGTGAACCCGACAATAACTGGAGATATCATTAGGCACTCTTGAAAGGTAAGCATGAACTGCTCCATGCGTGTCACCGGTCACACTGCTAATGAAAAAAACCAGTATTTGCAAATTGGGTTTTTATCAGTTCGGTTATTAACTACTCAAAAATGTCTTTTCTCATTAGCGAATGGAAACATTGCAACGATGACCATTAATCTTTTGTAGTGACAACTGCAACGGTGGGTGAATATAAGCTATATCTGTACGTTTTTGAGACAGTAATTTCGCTCTGTTGACAAAATCGTTGTACAACTACAGGCATGACAATTTCGAATACGTTATGAAATGTAGACTTCACCATGTATTTGTAGAGACTTTATATCATGTTCATTTATACTCAATATCCTTTTATGAGTATACAAAAAAATCTGTGTGGAAGGTGTCGGAATTTCAAAATTTTCCATCAGAGCGGGAAAAGGGGTGGCATGATATGTAATAGGTGAAATTTTCTGAAGTATTCATGATTGTAAACTGTTTATATGAGTTTGATAATATGCATATCGTTTACAGATGATAACAAAACTTATGTCATGAAGGGACCAAACCATGTAACAATAATTTAAATTTTCAGTATATGTCCGGAACTTTTTGAATAATGTCAATTTTATTGTTTGTATTTCAAATAGAGAAATTTGGAACTTTTCTGTAGATTCATTCACAGCTTGTGGAGTTTTGAATTCGGTAGATTTTCATTTCAAAGACTGATAATTTTTTCAACTTCCAACATAAAGATTATAAAGAAGCAATTCTTAAATACAATCAATTAGAATTAACACTAGAAAATATTTTTTTATTCTAATTTTGGTAAATTTCATGGAACTCTCAAAGACAAGTCATTACGGAAATTCTACTTAGCAACTATATATTTGTCAATTCCTCTAGATAGTAATGATGATCATTTTCAATAGTACAATATTAAATTTATAAATGATTCTAATGTTTTGAAATTTTCTAAAATAATCAAGGATCTGTTATTTTTTTAAGAAATCTGCCAATCAAACAAATCTTTTTCACTGCCTTTTTGATAAATTTGCCATATTTAATCATAAAAATGCAAAAGTTTTTTGTTCTAATTTTGGCGTGTTTCCCGCAATTCTCAAAACCTTCCTTTTTAGTTATACATGGCAACCATTTCATTTTATATTCAGCCCCTTTAAGTAATTATAATAAAGATGATAAAAAAATGTTCATGCAGTTTGGGAAAATTTCCTGAAATCTCAAAAAGAAAATAGTTCTGATTGAATTCCTTCCAATGAGAAAGTCATTTTCAATATGCAGAAATATCTCATTCCAATTTCAGTTTTAAAAATGTTTTTTTGCACTGGATATCAAAGTAAGTGAGGAGTGTGTATTTGCAGTCTTTGATTTTCCTAATTTTATATTTGATAAAATTGCACACGAGGTAGGTCTACCACGTTTTTAGCTCACCTGGCCAAAGGCCATGTGAGCTTTTGCCATCACTCGGCGTCCGTCGTCCGTCCGTCCGTTAACCTTTATACAAAGATCTTCTCCTCCGACACTGCTGTTCAAATACTAACCAAACTTGGCCTGAATCATCACCAGGGTATGTTTTTTTTCAAATTTGTGATTTTTATGTCCGTAGACCAAACAACATGGACGCTGTTACTAAAAATAGAACATAGAGGTGAATTGCCGTTTTTTGCAAATTACTCGAAAACCGTTATAGATATCAAAAATTTGACAGGAATAAAAATGACCACCATGATGAGATCTACCCGCCCTGCAATTTTAAAGAATATCCGATAACCCATCTTGGAGGTATTGCCTCCTTTCCGTAAAATTTTCGTCCTTTTGTTACTTTTATTCTGATATATTAAAAATGGTAGAAGATAGAAGTAAAGTTTTAATTACAAAAATGGTCAGCATAGTAAGATCCACTTTTTCTGCAATTTTGAAGTAAATCTGACGACCCACATAGGAGTTATGGCCCCCTTTTCTTTGAATTTACACGTTTCTTCAACATTTTTACTTTTATTTCAAAAACTGTTTGAGATGGAGGTTAAATGTAAATTACAAAAGTGTTGAGTTTTTCCAGGACTACAATTTCTACATATGTCCAGCAGATTAGCATCTCATCCAAGATGGCCGCCACTGGGGAACATAGTTTAACATAGGGACCCTATGGGAAATACATTCAAAGGTCTTTTCTTCTGAAACCACTATAAGCCAATAGGAACCAAACCCGGATACAATTGTCCTTGGCTGGTCCCCTTTAAAGTTTGTGATTTTTATGTTCGTACCTCATCCAAGATGGTCGTCAGCACAGGACATAGTTTAACATAGGATCCTATTTGAAATGTATTCAAAGATCTTCTTCTCTGAAACTACTGAGCAAATTGAAACCAAATTTGATCACAATAGTCTTTTGGCGGTCCCCTTGAAAGTTTGTGATTTTTATGTTCATACCTCAAGGTGGCTGCCAGCAGAGAACATAGTTTAACATAGGAACCCTATGGGAAATGCATCCAAAGATTTTCTTATCTGAAACTACCAAGCCAAATTCAACCAAACTTGGTCACAATAGTCCTTGGCTTGTCCCCTTCAAAGTTTGTGATTTTGACGTTCTTACCTCATCCAAGATGGCCGCCAGCGTGGAACATACTTTAATATAGTTACCCTATGGGAAATGCATTCAAATGTCTTCTCATCTGAACCTACTGAGTTAATTGGAACCAAGTTTGGTTACAATTGTCTTTGGGTGGGCTCTTTCAAAGTTTGTAATTTTTATGTTTGTAACTCATCCAAGATTAAAAATGTAACATCTGGTGAACTGATTTATATTATGAATGGGTGGTCTCTACTTGACAATGAATAAAACCAGTCACCAGGTGAGCGATACAGGCTCATGTGAGCCTATAGTTTAAAAAAATACGTATTCGATATAACGCAAATGTATCATTTAATTGTATTTTTGTAAGTTTCTAACAATATATTGCAAATGAATAACTGGAAAACAATGGAAAGATATGGAGTAAATGCACATACGACAAAGTCTCTACAAATACATGGTAGAATTTATCAATGGAACAACGCTTTGATTTTTGTTCTCCACCTTGAAGTCACCACGAGGCCTTCAGCAATGAGCTTTGAGCTTTGCTCATTGTTGAAGTATGGGGTTTAGCAATTAACGAAAGGTTTTTTTTTCAAGTACAAGGGATTTGTTTTTATCTAATACAAAATTTACATACATGTATATTCATATTTTTCATTTTATGATCTATTAGTGCTGTAAACTAGATATTGTTTGTGTCTCTGATATGCATTTAAATGTGTTACAGAATTGGAAAACATGTCAAAGTATTCTTGGGAAAACAGGGCGTGAAGGTTGTATGAGAAAGATCCAATTTTTTGATCCAAAGGATTGTTACATGGACTGTGCTACAACGGCAAAGAAACAAATAGATACATTTACGTTGGAAAATATACGTGACGTTAGTGCTGGAGCTGCAACTTTCTTTGTTTGGGTAAGATTGAAACATACAATATTAAGTGGATTTTGAAGCCAATTATCTATTAAATTTCAAGCATCAAATTCTGATAAAATACCGCAGGAACAAGGGAAGCGATGACTACAAAAATCGAAGTCCAAAGACATGGCAAAAACGGTAACAGATAAAAACAAAGACAAAACAAGGACGTGAGACAGCTACAGTGCACGGAAATAAAAAGATAACATTAAGAACTAAGAACTAAAAAAGATAACATTAAGGTTAAAGATTAACATTTCCAATAGTAAACTTCCCTTTTCTTTGTGACAACATTCCAAAAGCACTAGCATACAGAGTTTACATCTCACAACTCATTCGCTATTCAAGGGCTTGTGGTCGATACAGCGACTTCCTTGATATAGTCCATTAGCTTACAAATAGACTACTTAAACAACGGTACGTTACCAAAAACTTAAAGTCATCATAACAGAAGTTTTACGGCCGACATCACGATCTTGTCGATCGTTACGGGATATCTGTTTCCCAGATGACAACAGATCTTTCTCTCTACAACTAAAATTTGTTTTACTTAATCGGATTTGACTTTACTACCGGAGTTGACATGTTCAACACGGCGGGTGTCTTATAAGAAGCAGGAGATGCTTACTCTACCGGTACACCTGATCTCACCCATGGTTTTTATTGGGTCCGTGTTGTTCATCTGTATGTGTGTCTTCGTTTTTCTTTTTTGTCCCCTACTCAAGTGGTGTCCTTGTTTCTTAGTGTTTCCGATGTTGCCTTTGTCTATGGATTGTTCGTTATTTGACTGACGGTTCGGTTCTCACTTACATTAAGAACTAAGAACTGAAAAAGATAACATTAAGAACTAAGAACTAAAAAAGATAACATTAAGAACTAAAAACTAAAAAAGATAACACTTTAATTCCTTAATTGACTTCAGTTTCCTCATGAATTGATTGGTATTTATATAAATACAAAATACAGACATTACTATATTTACTTTCTAAATAAGGTCATTTCGACAACTTATGTCTCTTCACTGAAGACAAAATTAAAATATGGAAAATCCAGAAATGGAAAGATGTAAATGGTGATAAACAACAAATAATCAATAGGATTTTCAAGTTATTTCATTTATACAAGAGTTTTTAAGCCCAAATATCGTTCCATAAATTTATACTTTCCCTGCTTGCGTTCTTTCTTGACACATATTGTAGATCTGAACAATTGAATACAAAATTAATTCAGGACAAGCAAAGCCGAAATATTATTTACCTGACAAAAAGATGTTGTAGTTAACTTTGCAGTTACTGTGAGACCTTGTTGGTAAACTATTTTTGGCAACTCTCCAACTTTTACATTTGTATCTGTTTTGATTTTACCTAGAAAATACATATAGTAAAGTTATTTTGCTAATTTTATTAACTGTATATTTATGAGAGTTAATGGCTAAACCTATGAATTAAATTTACTCCATACAATGTTCAATTGAATATCTAACAAAAGTATATTATTGCCTTTTAATAAAGACAGTGAAACCAGTCAATGGGAATGTAAATATATATAGCCCTTTATAAGGATAACATCTTCGTAAGAGACGCCAGGTTAATCCAAGGAGTGTCAAAACAACCACATATCAATAGTCGATTGATACAAACACACAATAAATTCTACATTATAATTGTTTTGGATTGACACTGTTAGTGCTTTAGTTGTGTAGCTTCTTGGTCATTTGTTTTATCTTTGTCATGTTGACTCCATTAACATTGCACCTGAATTGCTGTGTTTTTGGATTTTTTTATTGCAGAGTTTTCCGTTTAATACATTATGGTTTCGGTATTTACCACTAAATCTTATTTCAGTCTAAAGGGATGATAGAAGAGGTAGAAGCAACAGGGGGTAAAGCTGAAGAAGATCCTGTCACAGGGGCTGCAAAACAAACAAAAGGTAGAAAGAAGAAACGGAGAACATAAGAAACTTGTCATGAATCCAGTTGTCGTGGATTTTGGATTTTTGTTGTACTAATGTAGTGCAAAACGCTTTATTCTCATCAGTATAATGTCTATAGTGCCACATGAACTCTAATTAACATTGTAAACAAGTAATTCAAGGCACAATGGTGATTCAGACATTCATTTGATTTTCACATCTAGTATATACCCACAATAGTTTTCACATATTTATACTTTTATACACATCTAATCAGATTATGAATATTTTAACACATTTTGTTTCATTATCATTCAATGCTTTTATTCACTTTACTTTAATCTGTTAAAAAGTGCAATCATTTTGCCTTGATTCTGTGTGCAAATGTTTTATATTTCATAATTGTAAAAATTACAAAAATCATTATTTGCTTTATATTTTGTTGCGATTGAAAACGCATTCTGTAGTTTTAAGGTATTCAGTATCGAAACAGGGTGACACGATGCCAAGGCATTTAAAGTGTTGAACAAGATGCTTGCTTATAGAGTGCGCCCTGTTTGTCTGATTAGAGATGTTTCCATTTTGATCTATAGTAAATATATATATTGTAGAAATAAACAATATGTTTCATACATGATCTTAACGGTTAGTGTAATATAATGATAACTGTTACACGAAGTAAATTAAATGTTTTGTATTGTCGGGTCCTCACAATCATATTTTCATGTTTACATAAAATTATTTGGTTTAAGATTCATCTGTCAGGCCTGTTCTTTTTAGCTAGTCGAACTTCACTCAGTAAAACCGTAAAGTCAAGGAGTATATGCTGTCCATATGTATAACTTCAAGAATTATTTTGATTTTTCCTCTTTTTATGTCGATTTAGCACACTTTGAGCTGTAAAAGTTATGCAGCTTTAACTACTGCTGTCATTATGTGAAAATCAATAGCGTGATGTAATTGTAATATATCGCAAAAATCTGAAAGCATTGGGTTTCCATTAACAAAAAACAAATGTCTGAAAGAATTTGTGAATCCTTATAATGACGTCAATATTATTTATACATGGCACAACAAATTATAGCCATTGATGAGCGTAAAGGACGATTACTCTAAATAGGACTAAGCTGACATCCCTTGAACCATTTCTCAATTGACATTTGTGTATTGTTTTGTGTAGCAGATTTTTATATGTGCCTTTCATAGCATATCCATGTTGGGAAACAGACCAGTCGTTAAATAGGACCTTTTTCTTGTTTAAAATATTTCAGTGTCTTTTTCTAATTATTTCAATGAAGATTAGGACATTGACATACTTGTAAAGATGAAATGTTTTTATAAGAATTTATAATTTTTGAATTGAGACCCTAAAATATCTTACACAGAAGATCAGAATAACAACATAGCCACAAACAACCTCTGAATGTAAAATTTCGACACCAGGTCCCTTCTTCTTCTTTTTCTTCTTCTTGCTATTATTTATTTTCATCAAAATTACTTCATAAATTTGGGATTGAATATGCTTAATAGATCACATCATTGTTTCATTTTTTTTTCTTTTCTTTGCAAGTTTCTAGTTATTCAAATTCTAGATTATCATATCAATAGCCATTTCAATACGAAAAGACATTTTAACAGATAAATAATCTAAATACAACCCATAATTTTATTGAGTTTTTGTTAAATCCGTAAAATGTAAAACAAAGTATCGTTATAAAGGTTCGGTCCATATCTTACTTACAGCTAAGTATCAAGATTCTGTCCATATCTTATACACAATTATCTATATATATAAAGAGTCCGTCCAGATCTTACTTACAATAAATTATAACGTTTATGTCCAGATTGTATTTACATATCTATATATGTATATAAATTCCGTCCAAGTCTTTTTAAAGAAGTATTTTTACGATATATTTTATCATCATTTCTGATATCTGTGATCAAAATATTGTATTTTTGCAGACTCTTATTGTTGTCATATTCTTAATAAACTGTTGGCATAGTCATATCTTGTTGTGATAGATTATGAAATAGTTGCCTAAACATATACTTCGAGTAACCTGAGAAATCACCCCTTAACGAAGTTCATGCGTTGTTTCAACAAGTCATCCAGTCAGAGGGCAATTTACTTGTCAAGTTAAAAATAAACCCTAACAATAGCAAAATATTTAAGGATAAAGTCGAGGGTGTTCAAGAGGAGGGCCAATACACCAGGGATATTGAAGATATACACTATATAATGAACAGAAAAATGTCTACTTACAGTAAAGGTAAGCCTCACATCGAGAAGGGAACAAAAATCGGATTATTCCAGTTAGTGGGTACCCTTTTTATACGACCGCAAAAAATTTGTGGTCTGATAATGGTATGGCGCTGTCGTTGTCGTCGTTTGGCGTCGTTGTCGTCTGTAGACACTTGTTTACACTTGTTTTTATACTCCCGCTCCGGAGGAGGGGTATACTGTTTTACCTCTATCCGTCCGTCCATTGTCCGTCATTCCGTCCGTCACACATTATTTTCGTCACATTTTTCTCTGCACCTGCATATCACAGCCACTTGATATTTGGTATGGTGCTTCAGTATGGGGTCCTATACTGCGCCTGCCCTTTTTGGCAATATCGAATCACCACTTCCTGTTTACCGACTTTGTGCGTTTTTTTCATTTTCAATACAGGACTTTTTCGTCACATTTTTCTCAGAAACTGCACATGACAGCCACTTGATATTTGGTATGGTACTTTGAAATGAGATCCTATAATACTTCTAATCTTTCCAGTCATATTGGATCTCCACTTCCTGGTTACTGACTTTGTGCGTTTTTTACTCTTCATTTTCAAAACTGGACTTTTTCGTCACACTTTTCTCATCAACTGGGCACGACAGCCACTTGATATTTGGTATGGTGCTTTAGTATGAGGTCTTATACTGTGTCTCCCCTTTTCAGCCGTATTGGATCATTACTTCCTGTTTACCGACTTTGTATGTTTCGTATGGTGCTTTAGTATGAGGTCTTATACTGCGTCTCCCCTTTTGGGCCATATTGGATCACCACTTCCTGTTTACCAACTTTGTGTATTTTTTACTTTTCATTTTCAAAATAGGAACCAGTCCGTGGTTGTGCAGGATGAATAAATACACAACCCATCTCTCGCGATGGGATGTAAACTCAGGTCCACGTGTTGGAAGAAGGTCCTATTCCGATCCGCCAAAAAAACATGGCCACCAGCGCAGAACATAGTTTAACATGGGACCCTATGGGAAAAGCATATATTTGCTATCGCCTCTGAAGCTTTTGAAGCAAATTGAACCAAACTTTACAGGAATGATGTATGGAAGGTCCTTTACTAAGTTTGCCGAAATTTTTTCGATCCGCGAAAAAACATGGCCGCCAGCGCAGGGCATAGTTTTACATTGGTCCCTATGGGAAAAGCATATATCGACTAACTCCTCTGAAGCCACTGAAACAAATTGAATCAAAGTTTAGAGGAATGATGTATGGAAGGTCCTTTACTTTGATAACCGAATTTTTTTTCCGCCAAAAACATGGCTTCCAGCGCAGATTATAGTTTAACATGGGACCCTATGGGAAAAGCATATATTTGCTATCTCCTCTGAAGCTACTATAGCAAATTTAATAAAACTTCATAGGAATGGTGTATGGGAGGTCCTTTACTTAGATTAATGAAATTTTTCCGATCCGCTTAAAAACATGGCCGCCAGCTTGGAACAAAGTTTAACATGGGACCCTAAGGGAAAAGCATATATTTGCTATCTACTCTAAAGCTACTGAAGCAAATTGAACCAAACTTTACAGGAGTGATGAATGGAAGGTCCTTTATGTAAATTGCAGAAATTTTTCCTATCTGCAAAAAAAAAAAGGTCGCCAGCGCAGAACATAGTTTTAAAACATGGTCCCTATGGGAAAAGCATATATTTGCTATCTCCTCTGAAGCAACTGAAGCAAATTCAACCAATATTTAAAGTAAGGATGTATATTATTTGACCCCATTAGTAAAAAAACATCATTTTTAAAAAGTCATGCATTGTGTAGAAGCATTTTGCCAGGTGTGCGATACAGGCTCAGTCTCTGAGCCTCTAGTTTCAATTACTCTTTTATCACTTGTGATGCTGATTTTGAGAAAAAACTACCCTAGCAGCTGAGACTGTTCCACGTCCCCATATCACTATGACCCATGTGGACATATATTAACGGGGAATCTTAACATAATTGTACATAAAGAAGTTAGACAATTCTTTAGAAAGGGCCTAAATATTGCCCACCTTCAAAAATAAACTAGCAAGCAATGTTTTGATATAATTAACGACGCTGTAACCAATTATTGTAAAAAATGGTGCAAACGAGAAAGTGCAGACAAACATGCACTTAATCTGTTTAAAGATAGAATTATTACCAAGGTCACCAACAGAATAAATGTTTATAAAGATAACTATGTTGAGGCACCTCCTAAGCTGTCAGTAAATAGAATTAAGTCAATATTGAAGGATCTTGGTAAAAAATATGTGTTCCTACCTGTTGACAAGGCTTTTAACTCTGAAAGAAATAGTATATTGATGTTCCACAAAACGAAGTGGACAATACAAAAACTTTCAAACGTACAAATTGGGTCGAAAGCACGTTAACCAAACAACATATTATAAGGATAAAGAAATGCTTAAAGTTCCACCTAAAGATAACATCTTGCCTACCATGTACTGGATTCCGAAGCTTCACAAAAATCCCTTTAAACCTCGTCTTATTTCTGCTTCTAGTAAGTGTTCTACTACTAATCTATGCACCCATTTAACTAGTTCACTTACTTTTATAAAGGAGTTGGTTATTAAAATGTGAAAAAAACTTATCAAAACTTGTGTAAATTACTTTTAGAGTGTAAAAAATTCTATTAAAGTTTTAGATAAACTACAATCAGTTCAAAGACCAGTCTCATATATCGACAGTTATGATTTTTCTACACTTTATACTACCCTCCCACATGATTTGATTGAATCCAAATTGGGACAATTTATTGAATGGTCTTTTAAATTTTCTGGTCTGCAGGTCATTTGCTCTAACAAAAAGCAAGGATTCTTTTCTAATATTACCTACAATAATCATTGTTCCTGGACATGTGATATGACTAATGCACTAAATCTTTTGCTGGACAATATATTCGTTCGTTTTGGGAACACTATTTATCTACAGATCATAGGTATTCCCATGGGTACAAATTGTGCATCTCTAACTGCAGATCTTTTTCTTTTCTGTTACGAACAGGACTTCAAGAAAAAACTTAAAAACAGAACAATACCAAACAGTGATACACTTGTTTCTATTTTCAATGATAACAGCAAAAATATTGACGATATCCTGACTATTGATAATCCCCAGTTTTTAGATTATGTAGACATTATTTACCCGCAACAACTAAAATTAAATAAAGTTAACAATGCTTCTAAATACTGCCCTTTTCTGGATCTTACTATCATTATTGACTCCGGTGAAATAAAAACTAAAATATATAATAAACGGGATGATTTCGATTTCACTATCACTAATTTCCCTTCTCTTGACGGCGACATCCCTCTAGCTCCCATCCTATGGGGTGTATATTTCTCAACTGGTACGATTCGCACGAGTGTGTTCTACTCTTGACAATTTTAATGAACGTAACCTTACTATCACAGCCAAACTTTTACAACAAGGTTACAGATTTCATAAGTTGTTGAATACATTTAAGAAGTTTGATAATAAATATGAGCATTTGATGTCTAAATATGGCGTTACACGTAAACAGCTTATTACTAAGGGCATTTCTAATCCTCGTTTTTTACAGAAATGTTGTTAAAAAATGCCAGAAATTGATTAAAAGTCCAGAAAAGCTTGGACTTAAATTACATTCTTTACGTAATAGGGGATATCGACAAGATATTCTTCTTGAGTACGTTAAATTGGCTTTGAGACCTAATGACCTGAAAATTTTGCACACATACTGGCCTCTCACTGATACTGCCGATGTCTACTGAAATCTATGATGATTCTTGACCAAACCCTTCGGAAAGTTTTGAATTTGATTTTTCTTCCGTAGTGCGACTGTTCTACCGGCAGTTTAGCGGCGTTCCTACCGTTGTCTACGTTTGTCTTTTGTCTTATTCGTGTTGTTCATGTGTAGTTCCATAGCAGTTATCCATTTTTTACATTTATAGTGTGTCTCTTCTTTTGAGCCTTATAGAATCACCACCTCCTATGTACCAAAATTGTGCATTTTTTCCTTTTCATTTCCCAAATTGGAATTTTTCGTCACACTCCGGCATTTGCACTTGTCATATTGATTCAGGGTTCAATGGGTTCGGGGGTATAACTGGCTGCAATTCGGCGACAGCTCTTGTTGGTCAATAACTTAAGTTTAACTTGAGTTGATCAATCCTTATGAAATTTTGACACAAAAGGAAGGTTGGGTGTAGTTTTCATTATTTTGGCCTCTCTCAAGGGGCCAAAACGGGCAAAATTGGGTGTTTTCACATATTTGGCTGTAGAATATTTATTATTTATCAGATTTTGATGGAGTGTGTTCCTGAGGAAATTTCCTAACTGCAGTATGTCATCGGATTTGACATGGCATGTACCGTTCATGAGATAAATGGGGCCAAAAAGGGGGAAATTTCAAAAATTTTATTATTTTATTTTTTTCCGATTTTTGTGCAGTTTTTTGTAATGGATTCTAAATGAAAAATAAAAAAAGTGCTGCAGCATCAGATCTTTGAGAACTTGTTTCCTTTCCGAGCTAGTAGGGGCCAAATGGGACCAAAATTGCAAACATCCAGATTACCTAAAATTTTTATTTTTCAACCGATTTCGATGGGATTTTTTTCTCTAGGTTCCTCTTGGTGTAAACTTTCAGGAGTACGTCAACAGATTTGGCAAAGTTCTTGCTGTTTCCAAACTATAAGGGATCAAAGGGGCCGAAATTGCAATTTTTGAAAATATGTAAAGTCATTATTTTAAATCGGATTTCGATTGGGATTTTCTTCTTTGGAGTCATCTTGATATATTCTGTCAGTAGTATGTCAACAATTTCGGTTAAATTTTACAGTTTCGGAGCTCCCAGGGATGAAAAGGCTAATTTAATGTACCTTCGTTTGTGTCCAGCTATAACTGTATCAAGCTCCTTATTTTGTCCATTTAGTTACTGTATTAAATTACACTTATTCAAATTTCATAGGTCGACATGCTGCGGTAGTATCATGCTGCGCTCGGCATAGCCCTTTATTCTATCACGATATAGAGATATGAATGACACCACTCCTTAAATGCAATGAGCAGTAACATGCCCAGAAGTAGTAATCACCCAATCACCTACACGAGTTTAAGTAACATCAAGACACTTATGTAACATTAAATTTTGTCCTCCATGAATTAATATTTCATATGGAATAATGTCCAAGAACATAATTTCATAATAAAATTTTGTCCAGGACACTATTTCATTATGAAATAATGTCCTTAGCCATGAAAAAATGGCTGTCTTTTTAATGATAAAATGTAGCCATGGACAATGATCATGATGATGGACAACATGCAATTTGAAATGATGTCCACGATATTCACCCAGAATTCACTGAATGAAATAATTTCTGAAAAATTTTAGAAATGTTATCATCACAAATATAATTTCGAATAACCAACTGCTTGGTAACGGAATAATTAAATATAACTTTTTACTAACTTGAATATCAGGTTAACAAAAAGTCTAAGAAGATTTTCTATTTAGTATCTAGAGGCTATGGCTCTACTTTAATTAATGACCCATCATCTTGTAAAAAAGCATTAAACATGTTAAATGTTTCGTACAGACACAAATATCACAGGGCATGCT
Source organism: Modiolus philippinarum (assembly GCA_002080025.1). Classification (NCBI taxonomy): domain Eukaryota; kingdom Metazoa; phylum Mollusca; class Bivalvia; order Mytilida; family Modiolidae; genus Modiolus; species Modiolus philippinarum. The sequence continues at coordinate 126,315 of MJUU01023450.1, forward strand.
ACACTCTCTTTTCTGGAAGTCTAATTTATTCAAAGATTATTTTCCATCCTTTAAAAATAAGTTCTGAACTCTGCATATTAATTATTATAAATTTCATCAATTTTGCTGCGAATTTTTAAAGTTAAAACATTATAATGATTCAGAAGATTGTTTTCATTTAATGTACGAAATTCCATATCATCTTGCTATGAAACATTGTTCCAAATAAAACTCTGAATTATCTCCCTTCTATCTGGACAAAATTCCACGATACCTTCCCATGAAATAATGTCCTATAGGACAAAATTACATATGGGAAAAATGTGTTGTCCTTGACAACTTTTCATAGGCACGGACACAACTTCATAGCCTATTACTATGAAATTTTGTTCAGACGGACATTATATCACAGGACAAAATTTTGCTTTACTCTTACATATATGTAAAAAAGCATCACGTCCTGTTAAACTGGGTTTTGAGTATTAAACCCTCTTCTTTTCTGTCATGTAAAATATATTGTTGGTACCACCATATGTCCCAATTTCTATCAAGACGTTTAAATGTAAATAAACTCAATAAAACCAACCACTATATCATGAACAATATCAAAATAACTGGTCAACAACTTAAAATTACAAAAACAGGATAACAACAAACACCTACAATGGTCAGGAAGTACAATCACATGCCACAATTTACAAGCAAACTGCACCAGAAAAACAATAATGAAAACAAGAGACAAACATAAATAACTCGGAACTCGGGATAGCCGGACTAGGTACCGGCACTAGCAAAAGCCAGTGGTAGGGTTAAACCGGTTTATGAGTAACCTCCCCTTTCTCTATCCCGTTTCAACATGCGAATAAAACCCAATAAAAGTAGACTACTAACTCAATGACTACTATCTTAAAACAGAAAAAGCATATGACAAAACGTAATTTTGAAAGAAGGGTCAAAGAGTGCTCGCCACTAAACTGCCGGCTAGCTCAAGGAATCTAGTCTGCTGGTAAAACACTGTCGAACTACGGAAGAAAAATCAAATTCAAAACTCCCAAAGGGTTTGGTAAAGAGTCTTCATGTATTTCAGAAGACATCGGCAGTATCAGTGAGAGGCCAGTATATATGTAAAGTCTTCAGGTCACTGGAATCCAAAGCCAATTTAACGGATTTGTTCAGAATATTTCGTCGATATCCACTATTACGTAAAGAATGTAAGTTACGTCCCAGTTTTTCTGGATTATTTATCAGTTTTTGACATTTTTTTAACATTTCCAATAAATCGAGGATGAGAAATGCCCTTTGTAATTATCTGTTTGCGAGTCACGTCATATCTAGATATCAAATGTTCATATCTTCTGTAAAACTTCTTAAAAGTATTTAATAATAATTTATGAAATCTGTAACCTTGTTGTAAAAGTTTGGATATGAGAGTAAGGTTACGCTCATTAAAATCATCAAGGGTAGAACAAATGCGAGCGAATCGTACAAGTTGAGATATATACACCCCCTTGGGATGGAGCTAGGGGAAGCTTAGCTTAAGTCTTTACAGTTATCACAAGGCACCCACAACAGGAAGTCGGGTACCAAATCCATTTTATCCGGTTTTAGACAACTAAGCGTTCCCTCATGTCACGACATCTTGTTGTTCAACATCAGATACAATGCATAAAAAAGTCACCTGCCAAGACATAGTCAACACGAGTAGCGAATACAGTAAATGAAAAGTCACAAAGGTATATGACAATAAGAAGTCGGGCACGAAATCGGAAATCTGGGTACTCAGGTCTTTTGACATCCAAACGTCCAATAATATTTTAGAAATAAGGACAAACAATTCAAATCATTTTAAAAATATATGTTGCAATATATGATATCAACAGAATAATGATATGTGTGTAGCTGTCGTATTTAACGAACAACAAAATAAAAATATGAAATAACTATAAAATCTGAAACATACTAGTATATAAAAGAGAGAAAAGGACCGAAATTTCAGAGAAAACTGCTTTATGAGTGTGATAAAGAACGGATATATCACCTTATACTAGGATACATGCCAAAAAATAGTCTTCCATCTGAAATTACATAAGATCTTTACTTGAAACATCAAAAACACCAAAGAATAATAGATGATATTTCCAATTAAATTGACAGGGAATTCGGTATTAAGTTATTTGTGTACTTCCAGATTTTCAACATATTATTGATCATTATTGGACTTATCAAGTCTAAGTTTATGCCTCCATAATCCACATTTCCTCCTATATGGGGTTGTATTTTTTTACAAAACTTGGAAAAATGACCCAGTTTATATTGTAGATGTGCACCGTATATTTTGTTCAGCTTTATTTATTTATTTATCGGATTCTGTAACTTCGGTATTTTGTTATTCAATAACAAACACAGGAACAATATACTACGAAAGCCTGGAGGGGACTTCTTAATTCTTAATACGTAATTCTTAATACTTAATTCTTAATTCTTAATACTTAATTCTTAATACTTAATTCTTAATACTTAATTCTTAATTCTGAATACTTATTTCTTAATACTTAATTCTTAATTCTTAATACTTAATTCTTAATTCTTAATACTTAATTCTTAATACTTAATTCTTAATTCTGAATACTTATTCATTAATACTTAATTCTTAATTTTAATTATACTATAACTAATCCGATATTCTGATTATCGCAAAATATTCAACGAATGATCGAACAACGCAGTAATTCACGAATGCGCGCAGCGCATGAATGAATTACAGCGTTTTTCGATCATGAGTTGAATATTTTCGATAATCAGAATCTCGGATTAGTTATTGTTTTTATTATATAGATCTTCTCACATAAAATATAGCGGTTTAATTTAAGATTCATTTCATGAACTACGTTTTCAATGTTAATCCGCTGCGACGTTTACTTAACAACAACGTTGACAACGTCTATTGTGACGTCACTTCCTAGAGTGAAATTATGGAAAATAATTTCACAGTTAATTATCACTTTTATTTCACTGAGAAATTTCAATCTTTCACCGCAATCTATATAATAATGTTTTATTCTTAATTCCAAACAATTAATTTTAATGAGGTTGTTCACTCTGCACACGACACGCATATTTTATCGATCAATTTCATACATGTATGTCAACGAGTAAAGATCATACCTAAAAAAATGGGGTTGATTGATTCAAACTTTCGTAAGAAAATGGAACAGCTAAGTCAAAAAATGCAAATACTTTGAAACATAAAAGTAAGTGAGAACCGAACCGTCAATCCAAGAGCGAACAATCCAAGGACAATGGCAACACAAGAAACAAAAAAGGGGGAAAAACAGACACAACATGGGTACGGCACAGAAAAGAAAAATGAAGACATAATGCAGGCGACAAATGTTTTCCGTGGAAACCCCATGCATTTTCTAATAAATGCCTCAATTGATGTTTAGCATGTAGATACTTGTCCAGTTTACACATATGAAATTTCAAGCAATGTGAATGTTCCTGTCT
>MJUU01023453.1:11688-25830 GCA_002080025.1 Modiolus philippinarum
TCACAAAGTATGCTTGTTCTCTGCCTATAACAATGTACTTATATCTTTGTTCGCCGTTCTTGCGGGAGAAACATCTATGAATTATATCTTTCAGCCGTGATTTCAGTTGTTCATGGGGAATTGTAGTATAAAGCGTGGAAAAGTCAAAAGTTTTAATGCTGTTACAGTGTGATAATGATCTCGATTTTAAGATGTCAAGCAGATCCTTAGAGTTTTTTAATATCCACATTTCATTTACACCACTTCTTGAAAAGCTAGTATCACAATATTTTTGAAGGCCCTCTTTTACGGCTGTCAAGATGGATGTTAATAGCTTAGAAATAGGTTTTGTAGAACATTTAGCAGATCCAGCGATGTACCGTTGTTTGTATGGGCATTTGTGTAATTTTGATACCCAGTACAAGGAGGGGAGTTCAGTGTCTTCATCTTTGGTTGAAATCCCAAAGAAAAGCAAAACAGATCTATGGTTCTGCAATACTTCCTCCTTAGACAGAGTAGTAGCTGTGTATGTTGGATTGCCCTGGGTATTTCCAATGCCTAGTTCTTTCTTTAAACAATCGATGTAATGATTTTTACAAATGAAAATAATGTTATTAGGGGCCTTATCTGCCGGAACAACGACATATTTGTCATGAATGGAGGACAAGTATCTTTCAACATCGGCATTTTTGAAAATGGATGATGCTTTAGTTCTCATTGACCCTCGTAGCTGACTGATTCGTTTAAGAATCATGGACCTCACAGCCTTAACCCACTCCGAAAGAGAATCCAGGTCTTCATCTTGTTCACGTTTAATCCATTTTCTGGCAGAGTCCTCTACAGCATCCATAAGTAGCTTAAAATTTCGATCCAAATTGATGGATCGTGGTTCACGGAATTTTGGTCCCTTTGCAAGGACTTCACGGAGAGACGGATTTTCGATGATATTCAAGTCTCCCCCGTTATGACGTGACCACAGGGACTATATTTGTAAGGAGAATTTGAACATGAACAATCGGGTGGTTTAGACTTTAGATGTCGGTGGTTAGGTTTTGCAATACACGTTTATGGTTGAAAATCTTGGATGCTATCGGTGAAGTATAGGTATATGAAATGATTGGAACTGATGTGTCCTTAAAATATGGAGGTATTTTTTTTTTTACATTTTTGAGGTGTAATATATTGGCAAGGTTGATGGCATCTAAAAACTTATTTGCAAACTCAATAGGTAGGAAGGAGCGGTGTTCGTCTACGTTTGCGTGTTCTTTAACAGGGTGGAATAACCTATTTCAAACTGATTAACATCCTTCACCCAAAAGCAACTGTCAGGCTAAATTTCAGAGTCATTTCCAATCAATCTAGGAGCAAGACAGTGTTGTAATATTATGCGTTGATCTCTATAAGATTTATATGTAAATCTTCTCCTAAACCATCTTCAAAACGCAGGAATGGGACTTACAGTAGGTAACATAAATGGTACTCATTTTGCATTTGCAGACGAAGTTGCACTGTTTAGTTTAAATACTGTAGATACGCAGATTATGGTAAATATTGCTACAGACTATGCCAGTTACCACCAAATAAAGTAACTTCATCAAAATAACTAGAAAGAAACAACTTAACTAGTTCTAATATAGATAATCTCTTTCTAAAACAATAACCAATGCCAAATGTCAGCAACTCCACTTATTTAGGATAACTAAATACCGAAGTTACTGTGAATTTAATTCATATAGGCATAATTAAATCAACTTCATACAAAACTAACATCGATTAAAGGAGAAAAGAAATATTGGTAATGCCAGACGTTCTGTATATAGTCTCTTTGGTTCAGGAGTCCGCGGCCAAAATGGATTAGATCCAGAATCTCTTACTCATATACAAAACATGCATTTTATCCGTAACAACTTATACGTTATGGTTTTGAACTTATACCCCTAGTCTAAACATATCGAAGAAATGGAGTTATTTTAAAAGAGAATTTTACAACAGTTGTTGTCATTTCCTTCAAGATGTACAGATCTAGCTATTTGCATATTCACTGCAATACAACAATAAATATTTTACGAAAGGATATGGAGTAAATGAGCATGAGACCATAACTCATATGTTAACTCCAACTGCAATAATTTTTTATGAGCTGTATGGCCATTTTGGAAATTAATTCCTCATCAGCAGCACTAGAACCCAATCAAAGGAAATCCATAATTTCAAAAAATGTTTAAAATTACAAAAACAGGAAAACAGCAAACACCTACAATGGCCAGGAACTACAATCACATGCCATAATTTACAAGCAAACTGCACCAGAAAAAAAATAATGAAAACAAGAGACAAACATAAATAACGATAGGAACTCGGGATAGCCGGACTTGGTACCGGCACCAGCAAAAGCCAGTGGTAGGGTTGAACCGGTTTATGGGTAAAATGCATGAAACCAAACTAAATTGAATTCTAGCAGTATTTTTAGAACATCTGCAAGCAAAACGACGACAGTGTTGAAAGCGTCTTGCACACAGACAACTATGTATTGAAAATAAAGACAGCAACTGTTGGATTGTGGCAACGAATAACATTCTATGAAAATATAATCTACAAGGATAAACTTATTTAAACATCACCATAAGAAAATATTAGTGAGTCAGAAAAGTAAAATCTAAAACAAACAATTACTGGGGAAATGCTGACCTCTATGATTCTTTGAAATATTTAACAAAGAATAACTTAAAACAATTGGAAATTCATCCAATCATATGTTGAAGTACACTTTGAAAGACTACCAACAAAATTTTGTCTTAATTGAAATGTATACTCTTCAGACGAAACGAAATAAGTATTACAAAAAGTAAGAGTTATTGGCCCGGAAACCACTGAGCATTTGTTGCTGCACTGCAATAAACTCTTAAACATAAGGAGATCATCTTTCAAAGAATACACGATTGAACATTATATTTTTAACAGACTTCCAAAAACTGCAATTTACTTCTAAATAACACTTAACTGCTTAAGTTAAGTTGTATTTCATCACCCAGTATTGGTAAAAAGATATGAAAAAGATATTTATACAGGATACATGCTGAGAGATTTGGATATTGAGTGGTTATGAAGAGGGGAGGGAGGGGCACCGGTTGCCAAGGAAGGATAGTAGTAACACTCAATTCTGCGAACAATTATTACTGTAACTATAAGTACTGTCATCTATAAGACAATCCGAATAACAAAATACTGGTTACTGTAAATGTACTTTCTGCACATGCGTATTTCGACGACTTATGTATCTTCATTGCAGATCAAATATAACATTTGGAAATCCATAAGCCGAATTATGAGTAAAATCTGAAAGAGAACAAAATACCAATAGGATCTAAAAGGAAAACCTAAATTATCTAAGGTCAGAGGTATGCATGAAGAGGTATACTCTTTAGGTTTAAACAAAATTTCGGTAAAATTAGATATTGCGAGTTTTAAAATAAAATCGGTTTCCGTGCCAGCACCGAAGTAATGGCTACTGGGTTGGTGAATAACCTCACCGACTGACAGTCAACCAGCAGTGGCATCGGTCCGGTGGCAATAAATAACAAAATACCGAAGTTACTGTGAATTTAGCTTTTGCATATGCGCATTTCGACAACTCATGTCTCTTCAGTGCAGATCAAATCAAAACATTTTGAAATCCATTCGAATTATATGTAAAAGCTAATATTAAACAAATAACCAATAAGATCTCAATAGTAAAGCCAAAATCATCTAAGGACAGAGCTATGCATGAGGGAAATACTCCTCAGGTTTTAACCAAATTTCGTTCAAAGTAAGCGAAGACCGAAACGTCATCCAAAACGAATAATCTAAGGACAATGGAAAAATATCGGAAACAACAAAGAAACAAAGACGACACAACATGAATACGGCACAGAAAAGAAAAATGAAGACACATACACCCACACAAAGATGAACAACACGGACCCAATAAAAACAACCATGGATGAGATACGTTGCAGCAGTAGAGTTAGCATCTCCTGCTTCTTATAAGACACCCGCAGTGTTGAACATGTTAAATCCAATAGTGAGGTAAAATCCGGTAGAGGAAACAACAATAAAGCTTTTAAAGGGAAAGATCTGTTGTCATATGGCAAAAAGATATCAAATAGCGGTCCACAAGATGGTGATGTCGACCGTAAAACGTGTGGAGGGATGACTTCAATTTAGATATTGCAAGTTTTAAAATAAAATCGGTTTTCGAGCCAGAACGGCTACTGGGTGTTCCTGTTTTAAAGAATAACAATAGAACTGGACAAGCAAGCATTAAAGACCTTCGTGGTACCGTTTTCATTGTTTTTTTTAAGTTTCGTATCTTACATCTCTGTTTGACCAATACACTACAAGTTTAAAATGGCTACTAGTATATCTGGCAATTGAGAAGCCGAAGTTATTTTCCTTAACTGATTATATAGTGTATATCGACTAAAGTGTCGTTCATGAATATGCAGTAAAAATATTTGATTCCAGTCGTGATAAACTTCCCAAAACTCTCTAAAACATATCATTTTTGAAATTCTACATAGAAGCCATACTTTTTAAAATATTTGTTATTGAAACAAGTCATTTTCAGTGGTTTATTGCAAAAACCTTCGATTCCAAAATTTTGCAAATTTTCTGAAGCTCTCAAAGATCAATTATTTCCGGGAAGTCTACCAAGATACCATACTTTTTGAAAATATTTTATTGAAAAAAGTCATTTCCATTAAAGGATTGCAATTTTTTTATTTCAATTTAAGAATTCTACATAGCAACCATTAAGTCTGCATATGACTAAGTAAAATAATTGGTTTCCAATAATTTGATTTCATTTTTGTTTACCTAGACGGCTACTAAGTTTTTGGAAGGTAAGGGTTAAGGGAATATGAGCGTCAGATTTCAGAAGCATTCGATATCTTCGGTTTTTTTTTTTTCATTCAAACATTGTTAAAATTTTTTGCACATGTATCATATTTTCTTGGTCATTGGTCACTTTAAAATGCGTAAAATAGACAGTTTATAAAATTCAATCAAATTCCAATTATATTTTCATATATTTAAAAGCTTATAAAAATCGTTTGAAAATTGAAGGAAAACTCTAGAGAGATCTGTTTCCCGCCAAAATTTTGACGTCCTATATCTCAAAAAATCCTATATGGATTTTCAAAATATTTTTCTCAAGTTGTTCACTAGCAGTGCTCTTCAAAACAAAAGGTCAGAATTTTAATTCTAATTACAAAATTTCTGACAACCGTACTCCCTTAAACTTGCGAAGTGCAAGGTATCTGTCGTTTCTGACAGGCCCATCTAGTTGTATTTGTAGTATTGTTATTGCGGATGAGCATAATGTGTTATTAGATTGCCCTATGTACAATTTCCTTTTTTTAATTTTGAAGAAAAGTTTGAAAGTCGTTCGTTATTAAGACTGTACATACTAATGGTTTTATGAAGCACTCGTGCGTTAAATCTCACTTATAATAAGATCAGTCGAAGGTTTTTTTTTGGATTGATTCTATGCGAGCATTTCGCAAAATATCGTAGGATTAATGTTAAAGACTGGTCTAAAGAACAATTCCTTAGTGTAAACGATTTGTATTTCATAAAAAAGCCTAGATTAACGATTGGGCCAAGATATTTTAAAGAATCGTCGTGCTTTGAAATTAAAGTAAATCTTTATTTTGTAGTAAAAGGGGCGATGTTAATTTCAAAATTATTAACTTCCCTAACATGGACAATATTATTCCAGCTTCTCTTACTTACGGAGTATTTTATGAAAGGATATGGAATATATGGACATAAGACCATAACACATATGTTAACTCCAACTGCAATAATTTTAATGAGCTATATGGCATTTTCGGAAATTAATTCCTCATCAGCAGCACTAGAACCCAAACAAAGGAAATCCATAATTTCAAAAAATGTTTAAAACGCATAAAACCAAGCGAAATCCTAATAATCAGTGTTATCAAATATAGCTAAGGACAAAACTACGATAGAGGGGTTAATCCTTCGGTTTTAGAATTTACATAAATTTAGATAATAGTAATTGAACAAAGTGTACACATGAGATATTATCTCATGTACAAGTACACCATATCTAAGAAAAATAAAGAGCATACATCTTTACATCGGGGAATTGTTTTACCAACACCACACTGCGATAAAAGACAAACTCCTGTATTCAATATTTTATGAAAGGATATGAAGTATGAACATGAGACCATAACACACGTGTTAACTCCAACTGAAGTAATTTAATGAGCTGTATGGCCATTTTGGAATGTATGTTTCATAGCTGATTCCTTACGCGCGAGTGTTTTTCAGACTTAGTTATCTGCTTGACCGCCTTATTAATCAAGGCAAACAAAATCTGTCTCATACGATCATTTACGATCATTTACAAAATTCTTTTATAGATATCAGTCCCTTGTGGAAAAATTTGAAGTTTCTGTTCGAATTCTGATTAAAGATTCTTTCTTTACTTAACACTGGGATGATCATTTCTTTAACTGTCTACGACCTTTCAATGACAATGGCTGTTCAGTTGCTACCGCACACTACCGCAATTGAAGGCGAGGTTTGGCCAGCCATAAAACCGGTTTAACCCACCATTTCTTTTGAAATGTCTATACCATGTCAGGACCATTGTGGTCGACAATTTTTCCGGTGGATCTCATTTGATTTGTCTTTTTGTCTAATGAACTTCGGCTCTTAATCACTCTGTTCGGTAATTTTGTTAATACCCCCATTTGATAGTAAATAGATATGCCATAATTTTCGACTGCTTATGGAAACGCTAGGTAGATCGCTGTACCAAAACGTAGTATTTTACCAGGTCGGTTTTAAACCGGAATTTTTTAATCTATTTTGATTTGTAGCAATTCATTGTAGCATGGTGTAATAGAAGAGTGAAGGTGTATTATGCTCGTATTTGTATTTCAAAGGTCGTTCAGAATAAACTTGTCTTGTCTTGTCTTATATGCTGAATAAATTTGAAGGAATTGCATTGCTCGAGTTCTCTGGCAGCGAGTTGATTTCTCTTATAGAAGAAGGCACTCTATCCTGGTCCCTTTTATCTTTAATTTATCCCAACTTGTTTTAGTAAACAAGTTACCTATTGATAAAAGCGTAAATCTCTAGTGATGTTGTAATATTTTCTAATATATCAATTACAAAAACATTTTAATTATCAAAGATGTTATCCTTATATTTAAAAAGGGGTATAAAATGAGGAGTATAATATTTTCTAGTATTTTTTTCTAACCAACATAAATCTGAACTTACCTAAAACGATTTCGCAGTTTGATTCAAAATAGAATATACTACTTGTTATGTATAAAAAAGCAACATAACAAAACAAAAGTAAGGACAAAATGGCTGTATTAAAATGCAGTTTCTTTTTTTGTACATTTAGTTGGATCACAATATTGAGGTTTGCAGCCGCTGAAAATACAGAAAAATTTGACGTAGGGAGAGCAGTAGAAGTAAGTTCAGTCACAGCTGTCACAGCCAAATCAAATCTCATGTGTGCAGCACATTGTCTAAGGATTCCAGGATGTTGTAAAGCCAGCTTTATGTCGCATGATGAAAAATGTGTGATGGATTTAAGTACTGGGTGTACAAAAGGGACTCAACAAAACACAAGATCAACATTACTAACTAAAGGTATGAGAAATACTCATTTTTTTAAACACAAAATCGATATATATCAAACAAATCCTAATGAGGCTTGTTTAGGGGGGTTCCAATAGCCCATATCCCAGTAAGTCTGGATGAAAATATCCCTTTGAAAATTAAAGATATCCCATTAATTATTAAAATATTCCGTTTTTCATAGTCAAATATCCCATATCCCATTAACAAAAGTGGTAAATATCCCGTATTCCAATATACCCTAAACAAGCCTCCCTAATGCACGGGAAAATATTTCCCCATTTATTTATTTTCAATTGCAGTGTGGAACCTCTGAAAACCGGCCTCTGTATGGCGATAGATATGCATGACGTTTTTCAATTTTATTTTTCGCAAAAGATGCCCAGTTTTTATAGTTGAATTTTACAAGAAACATCCTTTTGCGACCGATCTGTACGGCTGGTATTCGGAGGGGTCGGTTTTTAGAGAACATTTTTACTCTATTTTATAGGTAAAATTTCCGGACCGAAACCAATCACTCGGTTTATAGAAGACGTTTTCATGCCGGTTTCAAAGAGAATCAGAAAAAAATCGATATACTATGATGCAGCCCTAAAAGGAACATGATGACAGAAGTTCAGACAGCACTAAAACGACCTTCCTCTACAAATTTGAAGACTTTCTTTCAGTTTCTTTAGTACTATATATTGGGATTATTTCACTTTGCGTGATTTTACAGTAAAACAAGGCAGGGCAATATTCACTGTATTTGCCGTTTCCTGGTTTATCCGATGTATTTGAATGGTCGGTGAAATTTACGAAGAGGATTATTTTGCATTAAAACAAAGCAAATAGGGGGCTCGTTTCAATAAATGTCCCATTACCCACTCGAATTTCCGTCGAATCATATGAAACAAGTTATGTGATTGGTTTGAAATTTATCAAAGGTATTCACGTATGGAACGCCACAGCTGTCTTATGATGTAGATATTTGTTTACATGTTGTCATTTTCTTATTACTTGCTGTGGTTTAGTAATTACTTTCTGTCATTACATCTTTACTTTTTGTGATTACATATTTACTTTATGCTATTCCGTATTTACGTTCTGTCAGTTTGTCTTTACTTTATGTCATTTTATATTTACCTTTTGTAGTTTTATATTTACTTTATGTCGTTTTATATTTACGTTGTGTTGTTTAGTCTTTACGTTATGTGGTTTGGTCTTTATGTGCAGTGAATTTTTAATTATGTGATGTCATTTCTTCTTTACGTTGTGTCGATTATTCTTTACTTTCACTACACATTTTGTTTCTTTACTTGCAGTAAGTTATTCTTTACGTGTGGTCATTTCTTCTTTACGTGTGGTCATTTCTTCTTTACGTGTGGTCATTTCTTCATTACGTGCAGTGATTTCATCTTTACGTCATGAGGTCGGGACCCGGAACATTTAAATTGAAAATAATTGACCAGCACCGTATTCTTACGTCAACCACGGTTAATAACGATGAAAAAATAGATACATTTTCGTGTCTAATGCCCGATAATAGTTAGCTGTTAAGATTGGGTCTTGTGACATGTAGCAGACATTAAGAAAAATGTAAACTTCAAATTTTAAATTAATGAAAAGGCTGATAGGCCCCATCCACCAAACGAGATTTTAGAAAATACTGTCTGTTTCTTTCTCATTTGCTTCAGAATTTCGGCTGTTACCTTCCCGATTTATAAAAAAAGAGATCATAATGATAAAGAGATGCAATATTCAATATTTCAGCTTTAAAAATAAGTGTCATATCTTTCCTATGTAATAGAGTTAGCTTTGGAGTTATCTTTCTTTAAATTCTGTGTTTTTAAAATTGACCAATAATTATTATATTTTTGATAACATCGTTTTAATTTTCACACTTTTTCCAGTTAAAAAGTATATTTTTTCATTAAATAAAATAATTTATAAAAATAATGGTCTTTAAATTCCCAGTTTTGTTAATTTAAATTTCTATTTATAGAACTTACAGGGAAATATTTGAAGCCTTAAACAATGGTTTAGTAAATACCATATGCGAATCACGTAGCAGACGACCTAGTCAAGCCACAATTGGTTTCCGTCTGCCAGTCTATCACTATTGTCATCACTTACGTACGTCGTCTCCTGCTACATCCAAAATCGCTTCATAAAAGCCAAAACATTTGCCCCCTACAAAATACACCGGACGATCCAGCTTGGGACGCCAGTAGGTTCCAGGAAAAGCGCCTTTTCCGGTCGATTTTTTGCCAGTTTTTATCGATTTTTGGCAGGCATGAAATTAGATTTTTACACAAAAAGGAAGGGGCGTTCAACCTTGAACCCCTGATCCAATCTGCAGAATATTGATGAAAATCTGATTGGATGTTGGTTTTATTGTATATTATAAATTATAGATGTGGTTTGACTATGGAATCATCATAGAACTTGATTTCCAGATATTTTGTCCAGTACTACAGTATACACTACATCCACGATTCACAGGCTGAATGATCCCACTACAGATAATTTGGAGACCGGGTCCGATTGAGACGTATTAGATATAGTACAGGGGTGACAATAGACACTGTACAAGGAAACAAGTGAAGGTCCGAGGACTTGACCTTGTTACGAGTGTCAAAAAATCCTATTTGTAAAATACCTGTAGCCTGGGATCCTTGTCCGTTTGCTGTCAGTGCACTAACTTAGGTCAGCATCCCAGGCTAGTAATAGTTCATAACGGTCAGTTTCCTTGGCCTTTTTTACAACATTTACCATTGATATAAATCCTATAAACTAATGTCAAATATGAACAATTTAATTACCATAGCATATGGTCTGGAATCATTTTTCGTGCACCCCACTTCCACACCCCTATTATGCTGAGTTCTCGGCGAACGGTAGTTTCGCGTATACTAGTAATTGGCTTAGTCCGGTTGAATAATGTTTAAATTGGTTGAGAAAAATGAAACCACTAAATTTTAAGTAACGTTGGATAATGTTTCGTCCAGTTTGAGAGTAATGGTTAGTCTTGGTTTTTATACGACCGTAACAAAAAATTTTGAGGTCGTATATTGGTATGATACCAGCGGCGTCGTCGTCGTCGGCAGCTTATGTAGACACTTCGTTTCCGTGCATAACTTAAGTTCTAGTTGATTAATCCTTATGAAATTTTAACACAATGTTCCTTGCTTGGCACAAAAGGAAGGCTGGTATTGGTTTTGGATATTATGGCCTTGCCCGTTTTTAATGAAAGGACCAAAAAGGGCCAAATTGGATGTTTTCATGTACAAAATGTATTTGGCTGAAGAATACTTGTTGTTAATCGGATTTTGATGGGGTTTCTTTTGAATTGGATACCTTAGGAAATTTCCAATCTGTGGTATGCTGACGGATTTCACGTGGCATTTACCGTTCATGAAATAAATGGGGCTTAAAGGGGGCGAATCTAAAAATTTTTGTTGTTTGTTTTTAGTCCGATTTTAATGTAGTTTTTTTTGCAATGGATTCCTTATGAAAATTAAGATAGCGCTGCACCATCAGAGTTTTGATAACTTGTTTCCTGTCCCACCTATGAGGGGCCAAATGGGGCCAAAGTTGGAAACATGCAGATTACCTAAATTTTTTATTTTTCATCCAATTTCAATTTGAGTTTTTTCTTTTGATTCCTCTGTAAGCTTTCAGTAGCATGCCAGCGGATTTGGCGTAGCTCTCACCGTTTCCGAGGCAAAATTGCAATTTTTAGAAATATGTGAAATCTGCATCTTTCATCAGATTTTGATAGGATTTTTTCTTTTTGGATTCCTCTCATTGTAAGTTTTCAATAGTATTCCATTGGATTTCGCCTAGCTCTTACCGTTTCCGAGCTATAATGGGTCAAAGGGGCCAAAATTGCAATTTTAGAAATATGTGAAATCTTTATTTTTCATCAGATTTTGATGGAATTTTTTCCTTAGTATGCTCTCATTGTAAACTTTCAGTGAAAGTAAACCGATTTTGTACAGCTCTTACAGATTCTGAGCTATAAGGGATCAAAGGGGCAAACACTGCTATTTTTAGAAATATGTGAAATAATTATTTTTCATCAGATTTTGATGGGATGTTTTCTTTTGATTTCTTTCATTGTGAGCTTTCAAGGTTTATTCAATAGATTTTGCGTACCTCCTACAGTTTCCAAACTATAAGGGATCAAAGGTCCCAAATTGCAATATTTCATGGTATGTGAAATCTTTTATTTTTCGTTGGATTTCAATCCATTTTTTTTTCTTTTCGGTTCTCTTGATGTAAGCTTTTAGTTGGTAGTGAACAGAGTTTGCTTAGCTCTTACCTTTTCCGATCAATAAGAGATTAAAAGGGGTAATTTTTTTCACTTGTTTATGTCCAGTTAATTAATGAGTCAAGGTCCTTATTGTGTCCATCATTTCAAGTAATAATATGCAGAAATTGAGCAGTTTCAAGTCAAATACCCCGTGAAAACATAGAAAAAAGCTTGAAAATTCAGAAAATGTAAAATGAATTTATCATTTGCTGGCAGCAAATAATGTATTCTCGGGAGTCACATGCGTAACCTGACAACATATCATGGTCCGATAAAATCACATGCAATGTGCAAGTAGATTGATTGATTGATTAGTTAGAGTTTAACGTCCAATGAGCAATATTTCAGCTATATCAGAACGAGAACAAGTTAATCAACTCAAAATTAATTTTAAGTAAAATAAGAAAGAAATAAAGGTGGAAGGGACAACCGGGGTAACGACGTTTGATTGCCACTGGAAAATGGGAGAAATGGGAAGGGGCAGGAAATTTAGCCTTCCATACGACACCCAGTGCGTCTGCTCTCTTTAGAGAATTATACTGCATTGAGCGTGGCGTTTCTCCAAACAGTTTGGCTACAATGGTTCGCGGTCAGGCTTTCCGTATTATGACCTGACTACCCCGCATAGACAGGGCATTCCCCTATCCACCAACTGGGGACGCGCCCGGCAGCTCTGTAGCCGGAGCCCATGAAAACCGATCCAGGTGCCGGGCCTCTGTTAGGAAGACTCATACTCCAAGCTCAGAGGATACTGCGGGCCTATTCATAAGCCGGGACCGCGCACGGCGGATGTGCAAGTAGAAAGTTGACGGGTAAGTGTGTAATTATTGTCTACATTGCAAAATAATAAATGCAACCCATATTATTCTAACAAGGTTTGTGCTAATTTTATTTTCATACACAGAGGGCTTTAATTGTTTGAAATCTCAATGACCCATTTATAGAAATAACTCCACTGGTCACGACTTCGGCCGATTTAACCTCGTTTTTATTATGTAAGCTTTCTTTATAGACTGCATGGCTCCTTTGAAACCAGAACACAGTCGGACAAATGGTAAACTGTTAATTAACACGGAGACGTAAGATGAAAAGAGTGGGGAAAAAACTGGAACGTGCCTATGAGATCATTTTCATCCCCCGGAAAATGGCAATACGTCTTGTCTTTTTTCTAGTTAGTTTAATGTCTATAGGAGTCTAGGATGTTGTTTATTTCGCTGAACTTGATTACTCTTTATTCAGGGGCCGACTCCGACCTACCGTTCATTGAAGGTCTTATGGTGGCTTTGGGTTGTTATTACTCCCCTTTGGGTCGTTGTCTCTTTGACACATTCCCCGTTTCCCTTCTTTTTTCTATGTATTACCATTTTGTGATTTTGGCCAAGATTTGTGATTGTGGGGGTTATTGGACTTGGCCATTTTATTAAAATGTGTGTTTTAGCTGTTATTCCATTAACTCTTCCCACAATATTAAAGCTACATTTATTTAACCACACACAGTGATTAGGTATGGACTGAAAATATGCATTTATTGTCATAATTTAGATTTAGGGCTTAATTTGTGTTTTTTTTGACTCGGCCATTTTATTGAAAGGTTTGCATTTAAAAGGTCGATTCTGGATAACACCTCATTGGTAATATCAATATTATGTGAGATATGTGAGTTACAGTTCTTGAAATTTGTTTATCAAGTGCCTAGAAAGAAGATGTCCATGTTTATATGCAACTGCGGGGGTATCAATGTGTCTTACAGACACATGAACAGAGAAGCTAAATTTTATCCAAAACTTAATCCCTGGATAATGGCAGCGGTGCATTTTCTCTCTTTAGTCACAGTCGAAATTCTGAAGCAAATGAAAGAAACAGACAATATTTTCCCAATCTCGTTTGGTGACTGTGGCCTGTTCCACCATAGCGTGCAGATTTGCTCAGGGGATGTCACATAACACCTCGTATCATAATATATAGTAAATTTGTAGTTACTATAAGAGGCTTTGATAATTAAAATAATACTTTAAAATTAAATAACTTAAGGTAGTAGACCTAGGGTAAGAGGAGATAACTCCTTTTTATATAAAAATTTCTTGTTGTGGTTGGTATGAATAAAACACAAGATTTATCATATTTTTTTCATAAATAGAAATAAAATATCCATCTTATCACGAAAAAACACTGTATTAATAGAGCACTTTATAATG
>MJUU01023456.1:8550-33499 GCA_002080025.1 Modiolus philippinarum
AATATATATATATATATATATATATATATATATAAGATAAGACCCTACCTCTAGATTAAAATTCTCTCACATACTCAACGGGTTTCGATGAAAGCTTTTTGACTTTTGAAAAACATATCAATGAGAGCAGCCGAGCCTACTTGGCTTTTCTGTTTACGCCCAAATGGATATTTACTGAATGTTTTACGGATAGTGGGTTTTGGTGTTAAGGAAAACCGTATTTTTTGTATGAAATTTAGTAAAGTCATACATTTGCTATTTTGACAGACTTTAGAGATCATTTAAATTTTGAAATATATTTGCAATTAGATATCAATGAAAATAAAATCATTAATGACGTCATTACTAACGCAGAAGAAATGTACGACACAAACAAAGTATGATGCGTCATTCCTGGTCCGCGTCAAAACAGGTCACTACTAGGGCATCCAAAATGTACCATACATAGGAGTACTATTTTTCAGTTTCTTCGCACACACAAATTGAAAATTATGCATATAAATAATTAAAAATTATAGCATTTAAAATATACACCATGCACTAATTCAAAAAGTCATGGGGTTTTCGCCTTAAACTAGTTTGAATCCAGCAACATATCAATGCTTTAATAGGATTATTTATTTGTTGGGCTATATAATGGCGAATTTAATGTAAATTTGACGAGTTTCACTACCTATACTACTACAGTAAACAAAATACGGCTAATTTTCGACAACTCTGATTTTAAGTCGCCTATCATTAGACATTCATTGGATTGAAAATTAAAAAAAAAATGAAGACAAAGGCTTCCTTTTCCGAGTTTCTTTTTAAAGTTTAACACGGTTTCAAATTTATAGTATGTTTATTCATTGAGATGTTGAAAGTTAAAAAAGAAACATATTTTTATAATTAACAGACACCACATAACACTTTCAGGCTGTTATTAAAGATGGATCTATCAAATTGCAGTGTGAACATTAGGAACTCTGCTGACAACAAGACAGAAACAGATGGAATATCACGTGCAGTACATGACGTAATAGGTACCATTCTATTGGTCACAACTATAGTCTCCATCATAACCAACGGATTAGTACTTTGTGTATATCTATTAAAACGAAAGTTCCTCCGAAACAGAATTAATTTATACCTTTTCGTTGTATGCTTTTTAGCTCTTATAATGTCGGTATTTGGATGTCCCATGGTGATATCATCAAGCTTTGCAGGCCATTGGTTGTTTGGCAATGTTGGATGCAGTTTCTACGGATTTCTAATGACATTCTGTGGAATATTTACAATATTAATTCTTGCCACTATATCCGTAGACAGATTTTTATTCATAGTGTTAGATATATTTACGGACCCGTCAATAAACATTTTTAGTACAACCGCACTGTCTGCTTGTTTAATGTTTTCATTGATTACGTCGTCTCCACCATTATTTGGCTGGAACAAATACAAAGTGGAAGCAAGTAAAACATCATGTGCCCCGGATATTGAAGATGACGATATTGTGTCCCGGATGTATCTCACAACTCTTATGTTGACATGTTTTGTTTTACCCACATCTGTCATGGTTTTTTGCTACTGCAGACTTATTTGCAAGGTAAAGTATTATAGTACTAAGTCAGAGGTACTAAACCATAGAAATCTTGAAATTATCCAGTAGGTAAATGTTCATCTGATAAAATGCATAATCAATGAAACAGCAACGATATGATTTTCTAATGGTTGCAGGGAATGGGTTTTGTTTTTGTTTTTGTTTTTGTTTTTTTAAACAGCGCGAAAAACAGTACCTTGGATTGTTAAAATAAGGACACTTTCAGCCCATTTTGCTATTCCTCTTCAAATAAAGCGTTTTTGTTTTAACACTTTGACTTTGACAAGATCATTGTCTGGAGCAAAATATAAAACAAAAAAAAGACATGGCGCAAAACAGTAAAACCAATTAAAAAAGGTCAGTTGTTTAAAGAACAATATCAAAATAGAATAAAAGGATAACAAGAAACACCTACAATGGCCGAAAAACACGGTCATATGCCACAATTTATCAAGAAACTGCACAAGAAAAAAAAAACAAATAAAAGATAAAAGACAACGTAAACAACAATAGGAATTCGGATATCCAAACCTCCTCTTTATCTGTCCCATGTCCCTATAGTATAATAAATATACGAATAAAATCCAAACAGGTAGAGCTGGTATACTACTAACTCCATGACTACTATCTAGAAATGGAAACGGGACAAAGCGTATTTTTTAAAGATGGGTCAAAGAGTGCTCACCGCTAAACTTCCGGCTAGCTCAAGGAGCCTAGTCTGCTGGTAAACACTGACGCACTACGGAAGAAAAATCAAATTCAAAACTTCGAGCCGTTCACTAGTTGAGGTCTTGATTACATGTTTTGAATAAGTTTTATTGTCAAGTCTGGTCAAAAGTATGCCATGAAGAAAGTTTTTTTTTTAGCTCGGAGTTTTTGAAATCATGGTTTCTAAAGACTTTTGCGAAAATAAGCCTGTTGCTAAGGACATAAAGGTCACTTAGCAAAATCATTCATTACCTCTCTACAACATTACAAAACGTTTCAGGTAATGATGCTAAGGACTTTTATGACAAATGAGGTTGCTGCTAGGGACTTTGACCTTGACCCCTTCCTTTTAGAAGATAGTGTGCTGGGTATTTTCCCTATTCACTATTTTTTAATCTTTAAGAGTTTTTGAGATATAAGCAAACAAAGCTAAAATTTTTAAATGGAAAACTTCCAACAATATGTAACAATGCCTAAATCTTCAAGTTATGGTGTTTGAAATCCCCACCCCCATCATGGAAAATTGACCAACCATCTGTATTGAACTAATGCCTAAAATAAGTTGTTTAGAATTTAGTCATGTGAAAATGATAATTTTCACTAAAATACGTTAAAAATCATCCATTTTGCTTTTATGATTCAATATATTTCAAGTTCAAGGAGTCATGGGATTTTGACCACCTTCCATTGAAAAATTACCTAGCTGCCATTTCAAAAAAAAAAAAAAATAGGAGATGTTTATCTAAATTTTGGGTAAGTAGTTTTCTCAAGGGGGGTCATTTCTGTCATAAAAAAAACCCTGCGGCTCAAAATACCATAACAAATGGGATTTTGACTGAGGTTAAAATACCACGTCAATACTTTTACTGCCATTGGAAAAGTGAAGAAATGTTTGGGGATAGTAGGTCGACTGCAAGGGCTTAATCTTTTTCCGAATAAAATAAGAAAATGTACTTGCACTGCATGTAGCATGGTATTTCTCTACGCAGTTTGCGAACAGTATAATGATCTTACAAAGCATTACCCGCTCGACTACCTACCTGTATTAGCAGGTATTATTCAGTAATTTGATATTTTAATACCGATATTTGCATAATGTGTTCTCTACTTTCAGGTCAAAAGTTGTAGAAGGAAACTTTTACACCGCGGCCAGTCAGCAGAAAGTCAACAACAAACAATAAGACGGCGTAAATTAAATTCAGAACACAAGCTTATAATGAGCATTATATATATTGTAGGCAAGTATTTTTATTGCTGTTTCATATTACTTTGTGTCATGCAAGAAAGCGAAAAATAGTATAATATCTGCAGATATTACCACTGGGTCTGCTGGTTGGCTTTTAGTAACCAAGAGCATACACCATACTCCGATGCTGGCATGAAAATTGCTTCCCCCTTTTTTTTTTCTTTTGGAAACTTGTATTATATAAATTTTGTATAAAACTAAGGAGTATATCTTTCAAGCAAAGGTCTGTTACTTAGGTGATTTTGGCTCTCTTTGCCAAGACATAAAACACGGACGGAACTATATTTTTTATATATCTGTATATAGTTTAATATTTGATTCACGTGCGGAATGGTACATGTTCTATTCCGAAAAATGGATAGATCTATCTGACATTTCGTAGAAGCAGTGTTCAAGCAGAGCAAGATATTCCCATAGTTCGAACCGAAACAATGTCCTTACAAAAATAAAATAAGACTAGATTTTATAAAGACACTCTGGGAATATGTTGCAAAGTACAATTTTTCATTAAAGTAGGGCCAATCGCTAACTTACTGTTTGCTCATTGTTGCAAGCTTCGTGTTGACTTCAAGATATCAAGCTAAAGAACAACAGTAAAAGAGTTGTTCAATTCATTGAATCTTACAATGTATTTGCAGAGATATTGTCCCATGTGTATATCCTTTTATATGTTCATTATTACATTACAATAAAAGTATTTTTGACTAATGTAAAGTGCATTGTTTAGCAACAATACTACTAAAGATGGTATAAGCTTAAATTTAATTCTAATATTAATTTCTAAGTTTTTCAAAGCAGCAAAGTTCTATACGGTCGACATTGTAAGTTGTCTATTTCTAAGAAATGTCTCCAACATGAGATAGGATCTATCTCCTTGGTACATTAAATCCTTCTTAATCACGGGATATTAGTTTATTACCCGGTTTTTTCCATTTGCATCATGTTTATTTGGTTTTTGTGTTACCATCTTTCATTACCATCGCATCAACATTTTGAGATGGACAATTCTGTTTCGTTGTACTTTGTATTACAATGGCAGCATAAAACCAAAAAAAAATGAAGGATTCCCATCTCGTACATCTACCAAATAAGAAAAAACTAGAGACTCAGAGATCGAGCCTGTATCGCTCACCTGACAAAATGCTTAATAGCAGTTTTTTCTATGTTCTGCGCTGACGGCCACGTTTTTGTCGCATCGGATCTTTTTTTTAGAATATCTATCTTCAACTGAACTCAACCACCGCAACAGTGTCAGAACTTTTGATTTTTCTATTCTGTATACTACTCTTCAACACAATAAGCTAACTGAGTGAGTACTCTGGGATTACATACATCAGTCTTTCTGTACTGAAAAGGGTGAAAGAAGATATTAATATTTAGTGATAGGTAAAGATGGGGCTTATTTTGTTAAACATCACGCTTTTTCACTCAAAAAGTATGCAGAGGAAGATGTCATCGCAATGCTGGAATTCTTGATTGATAACATATTTGTAGAATTTGGAGGACAAGTTTTCCAGCAGAGAATAGGGATACCTATGGGGACTAATTGTGCTCCACGTTCAGCAGATTTGTTTCTTTATTTGTATGAAGCCAGGTTCATACAAGGGCTAGTTCAGAAAAAAGACAATAAGATAGCCAAGTCCTTTAATTTCAGCTTCCGTTATATAGATGTTCTTTCATTGAACAATCCTCAATTTAAGGATAACCTTCATCTTATATACCCAAATGAACTCGAAATTAAAGAGACCACTGATACACCATCATCAGCATTATACCTGGACCTATACCTCTACATTGACAACTCTGGACGTCTAAAAACAAAACTTTACGACAATCGTGATGATTTCAAGTTTCCAATAGAGATCTTCCCGTTTTTGAGCAGCAATATTCCCACATCTCCGGCATATGGCGTGAACATTTCACAACTCATTCGCTTTTGCCGTGCCTGTAGTTTGTACAGCGATTTTGTAAACAGAGCGATATTACTGTCTCAAAAACTTATACATCAATGCTATGTTCAGTCACTGTTGCAATTGTCACTACAGAAGTTTTACGGTCGTCACCACGATTTGACAGACCGTTACAATGTTTCTATTTCACAAATGAGAATATATATCTTTGGGTAGATCCAGAGTTTAT
The DNA here is from genome assembly GCA_002080025.1 of Modiolus philippinarum. Classification (NCBI taxonomy): domain Eukaryota; kingdom Metazoa; phylum Mollusca; class Bivalvia; order Mytilida; family Modiolidae; genus Modiolus; species Modiolus philippinarum. The sequence goes on from MJUU01023456.1 coordinate 14,223, forward strand.
TACCGATTGACTAACACAGAATGTGACGGAACCAGACTTTTCACTGGCAGTGTGACGGATGCTACGCGTGCAGTAGATCATGCTTATCCTTCCGGAGCACCTGATGATACCTCAATTTTTATAGGGGTTTAGTTATGTGCCGTTCTTGTTCATTTTTGTTTATTTGTTTTGTCGATGTCATACTGTCTTAATTCGTGTTGGATACGAATTGCCGTGATTTTGGATTTATGTTTTAAGAATCCCCCCTTTCCTCGTTCTTGCTTCGGTATTCGTTTGCCGATGTACTTCGTAAAGAAATTTCCCAATATCATTACAATTTGATTAAATTTGCTCCAATAGTTAGAGCAGATGATGAATTAGATGTTTTTCCCGTAGAGTCCAATCCAATGTTGAACTTAGTTACATGCTGGCGGTCATGTTTTTTGTCGGATAGGAAAAAATAACATAATACCGAAGTTGCTGTTAATTTGGATTCTACATATGCGCATTTTGACAACTTATGTCTCTCCAGTACAGATAAAATCAAAATATTGGAAATCCTTATACCGAAATATGTGTAAAGACTGATAGAGAACAATTTACCAACAAGATCTAAATAGAAAAGCCAAAATCATCTAAGGACAGAGATATGCAAGAGGGAGATACTCCTTAGTTTTGAGCAAAATTTTGATAAATTTTAATAGATAAGATAAAAATCTAACGGACAGACGACGGACAACGTACGCCAAATAATAGCAATAGCTCACACTGACCCTTTGGGTCAGGCATCCTAAAAAAAGAATAGTGTTTCAATACTGATGAATCGATTGTAATGTTCTTATCCCCTATATGTGTGGATCTTTCGGGGAGTCAAGGCTTTGCTCTCTTGTCCCCTTTCAGGGTGCTTTTCCATGACTGAATGAAGCCTCAGGCAACTCGAGATATCTTGCATTTTTTGTGCATCCACGTCATTAGGACCCTAACTACGCGCCTGGAGGTGATATATGCTCAGAAAACCTCGGTTTTCTATCAGATTCTCAGGGTTATAGAAATAAATTTTATATTTGCACACACTATACATGTATTGTCAATATATTATCCATATTAAATAAAAAATAGATGACATGAAACAACTACAGTTGCTGAAAATTAAAATCACATAACACAATTCACTAGGGAACTGCACAAGAAAACACTATTAAAAGACATTTGTTTACTACGATAGCACTGAGTACAGACGAATTTGGTACCGACACCAGCCAGGAGTAGTGTTGTTAAACCGGTTTATGGTTACCCAAACCTCCCCTTTCCCTATCCCATTCTCTATCCCGTTCACTATACGAATAAAACCCGATACAGGTAGACTATTTAGTCTATCACCACTTTCTTGAAAAGGAAACAACGAGAAAAATTTTTGCTGTGAAGTTGCTACCGGACACTATTATCATGGAAGGGGAAGTTCCGCGCTCCATAAAACGTCAACCCACCATTAATTTGAAATGCCTGTACGAAGTCAGGACTATTGCGGTTGTACCAAGTCAGGACTATTGCGGCTGTAGCAAGTCAGGACTATTGCGGTTTTACCAAGTAAGGACTATTACGGTTGTACCAAGTAAGGACTATTGAGGTTGTACCAAGTCAGGACTATTACGGTTGTACCAAGTAAGGACTATTGCGGTTGTACGAAGTCAGGACTATTGCGGTTGTACCTAGTCAGGACTATTGCGGCTGTACCAAGTCAGGACTATTACGGTTGTACGAAGTCAGGACTATTACGGTTGTACCAAGTCAGGACTATTGCGGTTGTACCAAGTCAGGACTATTGCGGTTGTACCAAGTAAGGACTATTGCGGTTGTACCAAGTCAGGACTATTACGGTTGATAATTTTGTGGTGGTTTTTCACCTGCTTTGTCCATTGGGTTTTGAATGTGGACAATTCTATTCGGAAATTCTATTATTACCCCCATTTGAAATCTTTAGGGTAGGTCAAGTAACCTAGTTTGCCAGTAAAACACTGTCGCACTAGAGAAGAAAAATCAAACTCAAAACTTCTCGAATAGTTTGGTAAAGAATCATCATGTTTTTCAGTGGACATCGGTATGCAGTATCAGCGAAAGGACCAGTACATCTGTTAAATCTTGAGGTCATCCGATCTCTAAAAGCCAATTTAACGGATTTATGCACAATATCCAGTCAATATCGCCTAAAAATGTGAGTTATGTCCGATTTCTTGATTTTTATCAGTTTCTTGCATTTTAATAACATTTCAATTAAGCCGAGGACGAGAAATGCCTTTAGTTATAAGCTGTTTATGAATGACACCATATTTTGATATCAAATTTTCATATTGCCAATGCATTTAACAATTGGTGTAATCTTTACTTTGTATACGTTCATTAAAGTCGTCCAGAGTAGATCAAACGCATAGAAATTGTTTCAGTTGAGATATTTATACCCTGTAGGATGGAACTGAGAAACGTCGACGCCAAGATAAGGAAAATTGGAAAAACTGAAATCAAATCACCCCTTTTATCATAAATTTTAGTTTTTACCGGAGTCAATTATGATAGTTAAATCAAGAAAAGGGCAGTATTTTGAAGTCCCCCGTAAATATGTGTAATTGATCGGTCATGCAGTAAACGCATGCATTTACTGCATTCACCAGTAAAAACATGAATTTACTGATTTACATGTACTCTGTAATTTTTACACATGTATATGTATCATCGTAAAAGAATGATGTGAATTTACAGCAATTTGATTTTTGTCAGACCTTTCAGCAGGATCATTTCTCTATATTTTTAGCAAAATTATATACAGAAAAATAGCAAAATTATATACCGAAAAAGTGATTATATTTATCCAGCTTGGAGGACTTGTTTTCCAACAGACTATCGGAATTCCAGTGGTTTGAAACTGTGCACCTCTTTTAGCTGATTCGTTTTTTCCATTCTAATTTAGGCTTATTCAAATTGAAGATATAAAACTATCCCAATCCTGGAATTTCATCTTCCGTTATATGGATGATACTCTGTCACTGACGACCATGCTATGGTGATTTTCTTCGCTCCATTTATTCAAAAACGCTCGAATCAAGGATACTACAATCACTTCCACATCGGCTTCATTCCATTACCTTCATCTAAAAAGCGACAACAGAGGAAGACAACAATTGGGCTGTATGACAAACGCGATCACTTTTCCAATAGTCAACTTTCCTTTTACCTTCCAATAGCTCCATCATTTCGAGTTAACACCTCAAAACACATGCGCTATTTAAGCGCCTGTAGTCGATGCGGTGCCTTCCTTGATAGAGCTCGCCAGCTTAGAAAGAAGTAACTTAAAATCATCATTGCAGAAATTTTACGGTCGACATCACGTTCATGTTGAAAGCTTTCTGTTTTCCAGATGACAATGGATTTTCCCCTTCATTTTTCTACTGAATTTGAGTATCTTACAAAAAGCATTTGATGCTTATTTCACTAGTGCACCTTATATCACCTATGTTCTTTGCACTACTTGTGTTGTGTCTTTATTTTTTATTTTCATTTTATCTTATTTATTTATTTATTGTTGATCGACGGTTTAATTTCCACTTGCAATATTCAGCAGTTATGCATTTACTCCATATCCTTTCCTTGTTTATGTAGATTTTGATTCAATTGTTCACTCTGAAGTGTCAAAGCCAAAAATATGAAATAAAATTATTCTAACTTTTCTCCGGTGTCTTTTCACCTCAAATGACTAAATACCGAAGTTACTGTGAATATAAATTCTGCAAATGCGCATTTCGACAACTTATGTCTCTTCAGTGCAAATAAAAACGTTTGGAAGACCATCAACTCAAAAATGTTAAAAAAATGATAAGGAACAAATAACCAATATGATCTAAATGTCAAGCCAAAATCAGCTAAGGACAGAGCTTTGCATGAGGGAGATATTCCTTAGTTTTCAACAAAATTTACAAAAATTTAGATATTGTAAGGTTCCAAATAGAATCGGCTTTCGGGTCAGCACCGAAGTACTGACTACTGGGCTGGTGAATAAACTCGGGAACTAGCAGTCCATCAGCAGTGGCATCGACCCAGTGGTAACAAATGACTAAATACCGAAGTTACTGTGAATTTAAATTCTGCATGTGCGCATTTCGACAACTTATGTCTCTTCAGTGCAGATAAAGTCTAAACGTTTGGAAGACCATAAACTCAAAGATGTTAAAAAAACTGATAGAGAACAAATAACCAATATGATCTAAATGTCAAGCCAAAACCAGCTAAGGACAGAGCTTTGCATGAAGGAGATACTCCTTAGTTTTCAACAAATTTACAAAAATTTAGATATTGTAAGGTTCCAAATAGAATCGGCTTTCGGGTCAGCACCGAAGTACTGACTACTGGGCTGGTGAATACCCTCGGGGACTAACAGTCCACCAGCAGTGGTATCAAACTGATTGATAACTGGTTGCCGATTCTAGCTTGGCTAACGGGAGGAATTTATATCCCTTCTTTTTGGATGAAATGAGGGGGTAGGAAATGTATCCCAGAGATGAAAAAATGGATTACAACCGTGACATTTTCTGCATATCAACTCATAAAAGATTAAAATAAGTACATGAAACAATTTGTTCCCTTTGCTCAATATGGGTGGCAGACGTTATTGACGACTGTGTGATCTTTCTTGACCTCAGTTTACTATCCGGCATTTTTCAGGAATGGAAAAGAAGTAAAGAAGTGATATCCATATGTACATGTATACGGCTCTCGGATGTTCAGTGAAGTCTCGGGATTCTTGAAATCTTTGTGCTGGTAAATTCATGACAATCCATAGTTTTTAGAACTGAAATATAATAAAGCAAACAATGATTCTAAGTACTACCCTTTTCTTGATCTAAATGTCATCATTGACTCCGGTACAATTAAAACTAAACTTTATGATGATGAAGGGGATAATTTTGATTTCACTTTTACCAATTCTTCCTGACGGGGACGGATGTATATATAGCAACTGGTACAATTTACACGCGTCTGTTCTACCCTTGACGACTGTAATGAATGTCAACCATCACATTCAAACTTTTACAACAAGGTAACAGATTTCATAAAATTGTTAATCACATTTAAGACGTTTTAAAGAAGATATGAACATTTCAAACCTAAACTTGCAAACAACTTATTACTAAGGACATTCTCTATCCTTGTTTTAAAGGAAATATTGTTAAAAATGCAATAAACTGAACAAATCAAGAAAAACTGCGACGTAACTTAAATTCTTACGCTATAGGGATTATTGACTGGATATTCTGCATGAATCCGTTAAATTGGCTTTGTGATCCAATGATGTGAAGATTTTACTGGTTTACTGGCCTTTCAATAATACTGTAGATGTTTACTGAAATTCATGACTTTTTACCAAACCCTTCCAGAAGTTTTGAGTTTGATTTTTCTTATGTAGTGCAAAAGTGTTTAAACAGCAGATTAGACTCTTTCAGTGAGCGGACAGTTTAGCGGCGTGCAATCCTTGACCCATTTTTCACAATTAAGTTCTGTCTTATTCTTTCCTTTTCAAGATAGTAGTCTCGGATTTATATACAATATATGTACATTGTCGGCAAATATAAAATTTATTTGACGAGCTTTAGAAACAGGTAGAAATGCGAGGTTTACCGAGCATTTCTCGCCTGTTTCGTAGCGAGTACAAATAAATTTTATATTTCCGACAATGTACGTATATTGTTTTTATCCTGCAATCATTTAAACCCTATTTAAAAAATGCATTTTCTTTGTGAAGCGGGACCAGGAAGACAGTAAGCAACTTCGGCCATTTTGGTATAATCCCTGACGTCATAAGAGAATTTACACTGTGACGTCAAAGTATTCGAGGTTTCAAACCAATCGTCCTGTCTTTTCTCCGTTCAAAATCGCGGACCGGCTACCAGTCTATCCTACGAATACGAAAAAAAAATATTCGTAGGGTCGTATACGTCTAGTAAATACCACCATTGTAGGATAAAGTAGTTTACCTGTATTGGGTTAATTAGTATTATATTTCAAGGAAACGGGATAGCGAAATGGAGGATTGAGTACCCATAAATCGGTTTAACCATATCGCTAGCTTTTGCTAGAGCCGATAATAAGTCCGGCTATCCCGAGTTCCTGTCATAGTTTAAATGTAATGAATGTATCTGTCTCCACGATAAAAAAAAATACTCTGTATGCACAAGTTAAGTTATCCCTCGATTGGAAACGAAATAAAATTTGAAAAATGCACAATTGGTTTCATTTTTTTCTTGTTGAAACATCAGTATCAGTAGGCATTTTCGTTACAAAAACAATCCCATTTTTCAACACCTAGACAAACACCTTGGTCATACGTGCATGCGCCTGAACTTTAATACTAAACAATGAAATCCCATGCGTCTTAGCTGGACAGCATATTCCTCATATGGATACTGCCTGTGCATTGTTAATTGTTTCAACAGTGTTACTGGCATTTTAAATTTTTGTAAAGTAAGTGAGAACCGAACCGTCAAAACGAATAATCCAAGGACAATGGCAACATCGGAAACAACAAAGAAACAGAGACACAACATGTGTACGGCACAGAAAAGAAAAATGCAGACACACACACACACAATGATGAACAACGCGGACCCAATAAAAACCCATGGGTGAGATCAGGTGCACCGGTAGAGTAAGCATCTCCTGTTTCTTATGAGACATCCGCCGTGTTGAACATGTCAAATCCGTTAGTAAAGTTAAATCCGGTAGAGGAAACAACAATTTTAAAAGCTTTAAAGGGAAAGATCTGTTGTAATCTGGAAAACAGATATCCCATAGCGGTCTACAGGATGGTGATGTCGACCGTAAAACTTCTGCAGTGATGACTTCATGTTTTGGGTAACATAGCCTATTTGTGAGCAACCGGGCTCTATGAAGGAAGTCACTGTATCGAACACAAGCTCTTTAATTGCGAATGAGCTCGGAGATGTAATTACGTTTTGAATAATGTAAATTCGATCCAAACTCTTATTCAAGATTCCTTTTTACTGAGTACTGGGATGACCATTTCTTTCAACTGTCTACGACCTTTCAATGGCAATTGCTGTTGAGTTACTACCGGACACTACAGCAACGGAAAGGGAGGTTTGGCATGTCATCAAAAATGTTTTAACCCACCATTTCTTTTGAAATGCCTGTACCAAGTCATGACCATTGCGGTCGACAATTTTTCCGGTGCTTTCTACCTGATTTGTCTTTTTGTCTCAAGTACTTCGGCTCTTGACAACTAGCTGTTCGGTAGTTTTGTTATTACCCCCATTTAAGAAATTACGGTCATGTTTCTATTCTTACCATCTTACTATCACTGCTGGATACCAAGAAACTCAAACTAAAACAAATTATTATACTTTACTATAGAAACTATTGAAAAAATAATATTGATATTTCTACAAGTAATAGCGTGTAAGCCAAATAACTGTTCGGGAAAGTGCGCGTAGGCAAAATAACTGTTCGGGAAAGTGCACGTAGGCAAAATAACTAATTTGAATAAGGCGCGCTTTAGCACGTCGAACAAATAACTAGTTATTTCCCTTGTCGTCAATGACGTCAGTGTACACGTAAATAAACATTGATGTCAATCGGTTCGGCTGCAGCACTGACAGGGAAATTGCAGCGATTCCAGATGAAAAAAAAACATTAAAAATCCTAATCATTCGTACAGCAGTATGCTCTTTCTACAGTTAATTTAGCCCGGAGTTCGATAGTCACAGTATTGAGGAATTGGCAAATCTCAGTTGAGGAATTGGCAAATCTCAGAACGATTTTTCTAGTGGATATCCAGCACAGGAACTTGATCACGGTCTAGAAAAAACACATTTGTTTACTATCAATTGCAAATTTCTCAGAGATTCTTTTAAAAAGTTAATTAATTTGTTTTCTTCCTTGTGATTAAAGCCAAAACTAACGCATGATCCAGTATTAAAATCATTCGTTTTGGTTTTTTAGACATTTTTCAAATAACACCCCTTTTCAGTTTTTAGATCAGTATAATAATACAGTTATGGCCTTTAATTGACTTCAGATAATATCCAAAATTAATTAATCTCGAAAAGGTTATTTTTCCTCGGTCCTACGGACCTCGGAAAAATAACCTTTTCTTGATTAAATAATTATGGATATTATCCTCAATTAAAGGCCATAATTGTATATTATTAATTGCTTTGAGATATGAATCTTTCCAAGGATGTACAATATCTCATTATACGCACTTGATCTTTCAGTGTTAATATGTTGTTGACACCGATGAAGCCAAATTAGGTATCCACAACCTGCAAAACAATCTTTGTGGTAAATGATTGATTTGATACCACTTTTAATGCACAATATGCAGGGCCTGCCAACAAAAACAATTTAAAAGAGAACCAAGTATAGGCTAGCGATCAAGCTAACAACAAAATATGTGAAATGTAGATTCTATTGAGTATCCACAATTCAAAAATACATGTATTAGTTTAACACTAAATAACAAAATACTAGCTGGTGAGATGATGGTGTCCTCGCAGAACTTTTATTTTCAGGGCAGACAACAAACATTGTAGAAATATAACATGATACCGAGTGAAATGTGCCTTTCGACCATAAATAAGTTATCAGTGTCCTTTTCAGGTGAAACACAACGAATTTTTAAAAAAATGATTTACAATTGAAACAGCAAGACACAGCAATTCAAGAAAAATTGCATGGTACGCTACTTAAGAATTGAATGCATTATTTTGAAGTTTCATTGGGATATGAAAGGGTTGACCGAAGCACATTTTTAATGAAGCGCGGTAGCGCTTCATGTTGAAAATGTGCGCCTGGTCAACCCTTTCATAGTCCCTATGAAACTTCAAAATAATGCATTCAATTCTTATAATTACATTTTAAACCCGAAATATAAAAAACAACTTCATTCACAGGAAAGTACATCATGTACATTGGGATTCTATTTTTACAAATTCATCCGCCACGTGAACACGTGGTCAAATGTGTTTCATGGGAATTGCAACTTCACATTGATATGCCACGTGATAGATGTTCACCTATCAAACTGGCGGAATTCAAATGAATATTCATGAAATGTAATTATATATGGAATCAAACCATATTGAAGAGCATAAAAAACATTTCCAAATTTTCAACCAATGAAATATCTAAGTTGCAGCTTTACCTTCTTAATTTATCAAACTATTACATGCTCTTTTAATTTACAGGCACATATTTTATATGTTGGACACCTTACGCTGTTTGTATGCTGTTATCCATTTTCTATCCAGCCATTTTGACTCCAATTTCTTCTTCAATACCATCAATGATTACTAAAACAGGAAGTTGCTTTACTCCTTTGGTATACCTGGGAAAAGACAAGAAAATACAAAAGGCGGTCATGGAGGTTTTTCCGTTTTTTAGATCTGTAAGACGTGATAATGTTGTTACACGTGTACAGGGAGGTGAAAATATCACAACTGAAAATATCAGTAAGACAAATCATATACAAAGTAATATAGTATATCTGGTACCAAAGATCACTGTGACTGTTCCAACTGATAATTAGTATTCAAGATTAACGTCGTTGCCCGAAAATGTTAATTAGCTCCATATCCAGACTGAATGCATGGCATCCTGTACCATGGAAGTATTATATATGTCAATTTTATACAATTGATATTGAATGACACCAGGTGTTGGAGGAGATTGATTGGTTGATATCTGATCAACAATTTAATACAATCTAAAGAATACTCAGGAACATGACAAATTAGGTGCTCTCAACCAATGAAATGAGAGGAATCCATGGCTCTTATTAATGAAGAGTCTCATAATAATGAATTATCCATTGAATAATTTCCTGCTAATGGCGACACATGAAAGGCTAGGAACTCTTGTGTAGGAAGAAATAAGTGCCTTTGAGTGACTAGGTAACTGGCAAACATAATACGAAAAACAAAATATATTTATTTACTTGAATCGTACTTTTTCACTTTTTTTATTCAGGTACTAAACCTGCCACTTCAATGCAATTTTGGTAGATTTTGACAATTGTTGTAGGTTTTTGTTAGAATTCGTTGTACAGCACCTGAAGAAACAAACCAAACTAGCTGTCATTTTGAAGGGCAAATGTTTATACATGTACACTCTTACCAAAACATCAATCAATCAATCAAGGTTTTGGTTCTCGGTGTCTTTGGAGTAGTACCATCTTTCAAACACTGGAAAATGGTTTACATGGACACAAAGGGTTATTTACAGCTATGTTCGACTGCTAACATGTCAGAAAAAAAACATACAAGCTTCACATATATCAATTTTATTCCTAGAAGCTACATGTACAAGAGACAATGTTACAAGATTTCGATCACATTTGAGCATATTTAAAACATAGCTCAATATAGAAGCAAAATTCATGGCTAAATGGCCATTCTTCCGGCTAAATGGCCATACTTCTTTTCTATCCGTAGAAACCTATCATGCCCAGATATAGCAAAATGTCCCTTTTTGTTTGTAGGAGCAGGGAACTAAAACGTTGCTACCACTTAACCATTACGTCCACAATTATTCTTCTACAGAGTTCACTTTTTTCAGGACTTACGGTGATATTAGCTACTGGTGTTTTGTCAAATGTAACCTTTAAATGCATTATGTCGCCAGACAAGCTATAATTACCAACAATTAAATAATCATAAATTATATTATTTTTGTTGGTAACGTTCGTATGGTTTTTCTTATTTACATTTCATCGCCGTGTTTAGTATTGTGACTATGGTTTTGGTATTTAAGCTGGTGACGTGGTTTTTGAGGCATCGAGGACTCGCTTTAACTTTCAGGAATAGTTAACGCAGTATTTATATAACAAATGTAATTTACTAGTATTATTGTATACTCTGTATTGAAATATTAAAGGTTATGGCGAGTGCCATTCCTATTCATGAGTCACTTTTCTTTGCGCCCATATAATTTAATTGTTTAATATTCTGACGAACAAAGTGAGGGAGAATATAATAATAAAATTTTAAATATTTAACACAATTACTATTCATTTTGTGAAAAGTAGCATTTTTTTTTATCCTGAAGGACATGACTCTATATTGATATAAACCTATTGGCATAATCTCATATACCTCTGGAGTCGATGGTTCTTGCCAGTAACCTTTCACAAGTAAAACTTACTGACATATTTTGCAGAATAGTAACTAATCATAAAAATTGAATATGTGTCTGATTTTTTTAACCTTGTCATGTGCAAATCAATAACAATCGAAAAAGTATTACTCGGCTAAATATTATCGTTGTATTTCACCAGTTTATCCCGCCATTTCTGTTGAAATGCAGGGGAATTTTCCGGTGGTTTCCATCTGCTTTGTCTTTTGGACTTTGGACTTTGGCTTTGGACAAATTTTGTTCGATAATTGTGTTATTACCAACATAACATTTCTCTGAAGGTTTGGGGCGATGTGGGTGGTTTAATAGGGAAAGCTTCTCCTGACAAGCTGCAGCAGTTATGTTAGGTACATCTGTGAACAAATTTTCGTAAAGAATGAAACAAATAACAAAATACCGAAGTTGCCGAAAATTTATTTTCTGCAAATGCGCATTTCGACAACTTTTGTCTGATCAGTGTAGATAAAACCAAAACATTTGGAAGTCCATTAACCGAAAACGTGTTAAAGCTGATAGAGAACTAATAACCAAAAGGATCTAAATAGAAAAGCCAAAATTCGGCTAAGGACAGAGCTATGTATGAGGGAGATACTCCTTAGTTTTCAACAAAATTTTGTTAAATTTAGATATTGTAAGTTTCAATAGAAATCTCTTTTCGGGTCAGCACCGAAGTACTGACTACTGGGTTGGTGAATACCCTCGGGGACTAACAATCCACTAGCACAGGCATCGGCCCAGTGGTAACAAATAACAAAATACCGAAGTTGCTGAAAATTTATTTTCTGTAAATGCGCATTTCGACAACTTATGTCTCATCAGTGCAGATAAAACCAAAACATTTGGAAGTCCATTAACCGAAAACGTGTTAAAGCAGTTAGAGAACTAATAACCAAATGGATCTAAATAGAAAAGCCAAAATTCGGCTAAGGACAGAGCTATGCATGAGGGAGATACTCCTTAGTTTTCAACAAAATTTTGCAAAATTTATATATTGTAAGTTTCAATAGAAATCGATTTTCGGGTCAGCACCGAAGTACTGACTACTGGGTTGGTGAATACCCTCGGGGACTGACAATCTACCAGCAGAGGCATCGGCATATTTTAAGTCCAGAAGCAAACGTTTCATATTCCTTGTGTTTTATATCCCCTTAGACTGACGAGTCTGTCTCAAATCCCTGGAATCTAGCGTAACAGAACAAAGCACAGTGAGCAAGGGGGCAGCACTAGTCAGTCTATATATCCCCTGAGCCGTAAGGTGAAAGAGTTATAGGGCACAGACAGGAAATATGAGTATCCCCTGTGAAGCCCGAAGAACTTTTATATTCTGCTAGAAGTGCTACAATTTTTCAATTAAAGGCGTTTAAAATTGTTATTTTGCTACCACGGGGATACTGTCTCATATCCCCTGTCAAGCTAACCAATCAAATTGCAGGGATTACCTCGATATTTCACTTCAGCAGAATATACCAGAATATCGGCGTTATTCAACTTTACACCCTTTTCACACTTTAAAACTCATATAATGCTACCACAGTTGTTTTGTGAATGGTTTTACATGCAGTTTGGGCTAAAGAAAAATAGATTGAAACCAATGATATAATTTTCAGGTTTCAGAATAATTCATTATTTCATGTCATAATTTGAAGAAATCTTAACGCATCAAAAAGCTCAAAAATTAAAGAAATTTATTATATAGATAGCGGTGAAAGATTGAGATTTCCCAGTGAAAAAAAAGTGATAATTAACTGTGAAATTATTTTCCATAATTTCACTCTAGGAAGTGACGTCACAATAGACGTTGTCAACGTTGTTGTTAAGTAAACGTTAGAGCGGATTAATTTTGGAAACGTAGTTCATGAAATGAATCATCTATGGAACCATCAAATATGCATGACGATCTATATAATAAAAACTATAACTAATCCTTGATTCTGATTATCGAAAATATTCAACTCATGATCGAAAAAAACGCTGTAATTCACTCATGCGCTCCGCGCATTCGTGAATTACTGCGTTATTCGATCATTCGTTGAATATTTTGCGATAATCAGAATCTCGGATTAGTTATAGTATAAATACTGTTAATTATTTGCTACATTGAAATATCGATTCTCTTTAGGAGTCGTATGCATGGTTTCATTATAGTAAATAGCGAGTGGTCTACATTGAATTTGTTTAACATAATAAAAACAAAATACCGAAGTTTCTGTAAATGTAGATCTGATGTCCAAAATGAAACCAACATGCTCCCTTTCATACAAATTCCATTGAAAACGACATTGACTTAATGACACATTTTACAGATGAATAATTTTGTTTCACAAGATTTTAGTTAAAAAGAAAAGTAAAACTGGTCAATTGTTGAAGTATATGATAAATAGTTTATGATATGGCATTTTTCATATCATATCCCATATCATCCCGAGACATCCATATTAGCCCGAGGGGCCGAAGGCCAGAGGGCTAATATGGGTCAAGGGATGGTATGGGATATGATTTGAAAAATGCCATACAATAATCTCTATTTATACGCCGACCTGTCGTATTGATACAAATTCAAGAACGTTATCACCAGGTATAAAAATTCTGTTCTTCGCATCTTTATCATAACACTTAATTTTTTATTATACCCAGCTTAAGCGGGGCGGTATATAGTGATCGTGGTGTCCGTTCGTCCGTCCGTCCGTCCGACCGTCCGTCTCATGGACTTCGGCTGTTGACAATTCTGTTTGGTAATTTTGTTATTACCGCCATTTACAAGATTGGGCCACAACCCTAAACTTCTGCTACACCGATAAATTTCAATCCTCTTGAGTATTCAACCAATAAAGGACAAGTTTATTTATCAAAATGTCTAGGATAGCATTTTACAAAAATAAGTAGTCTCTTTGTGGCATGTGATTGTAATTTTCGGCCATTGTAAGTGTTTCCTGTTATCTTTTCTTCATTAATGTTATCTGTAAAGTCTGGCACTTCAGTAGGTTTTATCCTGCATCCGACTTCCATATTAGAATTTCCGAAGTCCAAAGATAGTTCGTAGGAATGTTTGTTATCTTGAGATAAACTAGTCCATGCACAATAAAGTCCTTATTAAGTTGTAAGTTGAATATTCTCTCTCTATCTCTCTCTCTCTCTCTGGGATTTATTGTAACAGTTGCTTAAATGAATGAAGCGAAAAAATAAAATGGAGGCAAATATTTTATGGAGGCGACCGAGAAATCCGAATGCAAGAATGGGAATTGCAATTTATCTTCAAAACTGCAAAAAAAGTTTCCAAACCAGAGGCTCCTAGAAGTTTGTATCGCTCACCTGGATTTCATTTGCCACAATCAAGCTAACATTGTAAGCTATACAGTAGAACTTCAGTCTCTCCAACTTTGGTAGCTCGAATACCACCATTATCTTGAACTGTATTTAAAGTCTGATCATGTATTACTTTATTTCTTTGTTGGGCTTTTTCTACAAGAAACGTTAATTCTAAGGACCAATTTCGACACCAGTTTTGAAGTCGAGACATCAATTTTTGTAAATGGCGGTCAATGAACAATTTGGTGGTCATTTTGAAAATGACGGTCAATGAACAATTTTTAACATCAGTTTTTAAGTTTCGACATCAGTATCTATTTGGAAACCAAATTTTATTGAAATCGGACAATGCTGAATTTACCCGCCTTTTTTGGCGGCCATTTTGAAAATGACGGTCAATGAACAATTTTCAACACTAGTTTTGAAGTCGCCACAGCATGGCAAACATCTTATCAATTTACAGTTAACTAGTTTTGGAAATAAAAGACGAAAAATATGAATTTTTTAAAAATTCTGTGAAAAAGGGCAAAACCTCCTACAAGGGTTTTTGGATTTCTTCAAAATTTTAGGGTGGGTAGCTATAGATCTTGATATGCTGAACATTTTTTGCAATTTACACTTGACCTCTATCTATTACACTTTTTGAAAAAAAAATAAAAAATAAAAAAAAATTGAAATTTTACGGAAAAAGGGTTATAACTCCGAGATGGGTTTCAGATTTTTTTCAAAATTGCACGGTAGGTAGGTCTCATCATGTTGATAATTTTTACCCCCTATCAGATTTTTGATATCTGTAACGCTTTTCGAGTTATTAGCCAAAAACTGCTATTTACCCCTATGTTCTATTTTTAGCAATGGCGGCCATGTTGTTTGACCAGCCGACTAATCGAACACAATTTAGAGAAGCCATACCCTGGTGATGATTCAAGTCAAGTTTGATACATTTTGCCCAGCGGTTTCAGAGGAGAAGATTTCTGAAATTGTTGACGGACGGACGACGGACGAAAAGTGATGGCAAAAGCTCACATTGCCTTTTAGACCAGATGAGCAAAAAACTTTCCGGACGTACGACTTACAACTGAAGTAACTTGATGGCAGAGATTCGCATGGCACATTTCTTTGAGCTAACAAACTAATGATATACATGTATTAAGTTGTACTCAGATGTGTACTGTGTAAAATATAACCTTAGTTTAAACTATGCAAAAATTAGACATTGTATCTGTCAGTCAATACCCAGTTAATACATAATTATGTTAAAAATAGCCATTGGCAAGTAAACAACTCTGTCGATTTGGTGCTAAAAGCCTTATAATTAAATGAATCAGAAAATTTTATGCAGCTGTCCAAAACAACGTGACAATGACTATATTTATAAACTGAAAAGAATCATTACTAGAATTAAAAAGTCAATTGTTCAGAGAACAATTGCAAGGTCTTTCACCAGTTTTCACCATGATTACATGTTTGAATTTGATTTTTTTGTCTATTTCAGTTCAAAATGTGGTGTAAACAAAAGTTCTGATCTTTATTATCCTTTTGCTCAACGGTTGCCAAGAACTTTTTTGAAAATTTTTTTTGCTCAGGACATGAAAGTCACCTCCGGTTGGCAATGTCATTTATTTCCTCTTTACAACATTACAAAACTTTTTGCATATGGTTGCTATGGACTTTTATGGCAAATAACGTTGTTGGTCAGGACCATGACCTTTGAACTTGACCCCATTTTGTCGGCCACATTGAACTGAACATTTTACCTTCTTATAGTTCCTTTGTATCTTTAATAGTTTTTGAGATATAGGCAAAACAACTTTAAAATCGGACCTCGAAAAATGGGTTTTTGGTCATAGGTCCAAAATGAATGGTCCAATCATTCTGGATCCCAGTGTCAAATGTAGACCTCAATGAGACAAACATTTTCTCAAATACATTTGATCATCTATCTCTTACAGTTTACGAGTTAAAGCAAGAACAAGGCAAAAGGTCATCGGTGACCTTGACCAGTGACCTTTGACCTTGACATTTTTAGATGGCCATATATCACTTATTAACAATGGTAAAGGTTTCAGGTCTTTACGACTTATTGTTTGGGAGTATTAAGCATTAACGGAAACTCAAAATCTTTCAAAGGGCAATAACTCATATAAAGAGTCGTCAAATCTCTTCGGACCAAAGGTAACAAAGTTGTGTCTCATGACAATAAACATTTTCTCATTACATGTTTTCAGCCATCTATTACGGTTTACGAGTTAAAGCGATAACAAGGCCTAAGGTCGTCGATGACCTTGACCTTTGACCTTTGACCTTGACATCTTTAGATGGCCTTATATGACTTATGAACAATGGTGAAGGTTTCAGGTCTCTATGACTTATCGTTTGGGAGTATTAAGCATTCACGGAAACTGAAAATCTTTCAAAGGGCAATAACTCATACAAAGAGTCGTCAAATCTCTTCGGACCAAATGTAACAAAGGTGCGTCTTATGATGATAAACATTTTTCCCATTATATGTTTTCAGCCATCTATTACGGTTTACGAGTTGAAGCGATAACAAGGCTAAAGGTCATCAGTGACCTTGACCGGTGACCCTTGACCTTGACATTTTTAGATGGCCATATATGATATATGAACAATGGTGAAGGTTTCAGGTCTCTTTGACTTACAGTTTCTGAGAAAAAAAATTTTACGGAAACGCAAAATTATTCAAAGGGCAATAACTCAAAAAATACCATACCGCACAGTTTCGGTCCAAATATAACGAAGTTCCGTCATGACTCAAGGAACATTTTACTCATTACTCTTTATCAGCTTTCTTTTACGGTTTCCGAGTTTAAGCGATAACAAGATTTTTTGTTCCGGGGCAGATAACTCCGTTACTAAAAATAGGTCAAGATGCTTGACTCAGTTTTGAGATCCCACAGTGATGTCGATTTTATCACACCAAGTATCGAAATGATATGTCGCGTAGTTTTTTCACAGCTATTGCGGCGGACCAAAAAGAATAAAAAAAAAATAAAATAAAAAAAAATCCGAAGAATTACAATAAGGTCTTTCACTGTGGTGAAAGACCTTAATTAGCTAGTCAATATACAGAAATATACATTTTTATTACAAGTAACACATTTATAGAGCTAGTTAATGTCTTAAGTAAGAAGATTTTATCAAATGTTTCCTTTCATAGTGAAGTGAGACTGTTTTCCAACCCTTCGGTAAAACTCTTCAGTGTCGTCTTTTGTATTTTCTGTTGACCATTGGGAGCCGAAAATCGGTTTGAACAATGTTTCAAAGTTTTAGCAAAATTAATTGCCGATTCATAAGTTCATCGAGTTTCTTCTGTTAGTTTTAGCATGAAGAAAATCCATTTTAATCATTGATATATTTCTAAATCCTGTACCAAGGCCGGCTACAACGCGTTCTTTTCGATATTTACATTTGGTTTTGGTCTTTTAATTATGGTTTTTACTTGTGGAATATGGCCTATGATTGTTATTTTCGCCTTTTGAAATTGTTAACTGTCATCCTTTCTTTTTAATGCAATGATCAGAAAATTAATTTTTTACAACCTAGTTCAGACTAAGGGATTGACAACTGAACATAATAACTAAAACTGTTTTACGCAATTTTTAACTTTCAATCTGTTTTACACTACTGCTGCTGATTCCTTGATAAAACTTTCAATATAGAGTTAACTTTTCTTTATCAAAGTAACACAGAAATTAATGTAAGGGAACAATTTACAACCCAACTTGGTAACAGTACGAGAAAATCAACAACGAACATCGCCACAAGGCGGACGAAAGTAAATCTCAAAACATTGCAATAAAGAGGCTACACAACTGGAGACAACATCACATACAAAGGCAAAAACATGTCATTCACAAGCTACAGAACTGGAAACAACAGAACACAGAAAGACAAAAACTGAGCCAAACAATACTGAGGCAACACAAATGTAAACAAGGGACAAAGAAAGGCAAAAACATTCGGATACTAGTGGAGACAACAAACAAATAAGACAAACAAAATGACAATACTGAAGCAATGCAACTGGAGACAAGAGACAAAAAGTTTGCGGGCGTGCATCGTACAGATGACGTAACTTGATTGCAAACACTAACAATGACATAGCTAGCTGAGCTTAAAAAACTAATGATATCTCATAATTTGTGTACTGAGTGTAATATAACAGTAGACTAAACTATGCAAAAGTTAGACATTCTGTTTTTGTCAATTAGTTACTAAATCAGTACATAATTATGTCAAAAAATTTCCAAGTAAACAACTCTGTCAATTGGGTGCTAAAAGCCTTATAAGTAAATGAATAAGCCAATTTTATGCAGCTGTTCAAAACCTGTCAATAGCAATACTTCTTACCTGATGTTAATCATTTTTAGAACTAGCCAATCAATATATATATAAATCTATATCATTACTGCAAGTAACAAAATATTTTTTTGCAAACCTGAGGCAACACAACTTGAGACAATATTGCAAACAAAGGCAAAAACATCGCAATACTGAGGCAACACAACAGGACCATACAAGACAAAGGAAGACAAAAACGTGTGATTCATAGGCAACAAATCTGCAGACAACAGACAAAGAAAGACAAAAAGAAATGCAATACTGAGGCAACACAATCGGAAACAACAGACAAAGAAAGACAAAAACATGGCAATACTGAGGCAACACAATCGGAAACAACAGACAAAGAAAGACAAAAACATCGCAATACTGAGGCAACACGATCGGAAACAACAGACAAAGAAAGACAAAAACATCGCAATACTGAGGCA
>MJUU01023456.1:33883-60821 GCA_002080025.1 Modiolus philippinarum
AGAAAGACAAAAACATCGCAATACTGAGGCAACACAATCGGAAACAACAGACAAAGAAAGACAAAAAGAAATGCAATACTGAGGCAACACAATCGGAAACAACAGACAAAGAAAGACAAAAACATCGCAATACTGAGGCAACATAACTGGAAACAACAGACCAGACAAAAAAAGAGACAAAAATATGGCAATACTGAGACAACACAACTGAAGCTAACGGGACAAAAAGAGACAAAAATATGACAATACTGAGGCAACACAATTGCAGCTAACAGGACAAAAAAGAGACAAGAAAATAGCAATGCTGAGGCAACACAACTAAAAACAACATGACAAAGAAAGACAAGAGGAAAACTGTCAATGTGACAGCAAACCGGGTTTTCTTTTACATGGACAGTATATCTTACACATGGGTTGACCCTGAATATTTGAAATGTACTTATAATTTTCACTGATTTTTAATGCTAAACTTTCTACCAAAGTAGCCTTTTCTGAAAGTTCAGCAACTTGGATTTAATCAAAAAGGAAAATAAAAGTACTGTGCACACCTCTGATACAGGTTCAAATGATCTGCATTATAAAAACTTCCTGTCTATTAAACTGTAGGAGATTTGTTCTGGACAAATGGGACAACCTTTTGTTAAATATTTGACCTAAAAATTACCAAGTACAATAACTGGTGGTTTTTGGCATTATTCGTCAAAAATCAAAATGAAAGTACAATACTCACCTTTAATATATATACAACATATATACATAATAAAAACTTTCTGTCTTTAAAAGCGTAGAAGATTTGCTCTGGACGAATGGGGTATCCTGTTGGCAGACATTTGACGTAAAATGACTAAGTTCAACAACTGTTTTTGGGGGCATAAATTATCAAAAATCAAAACCAAAGTACCATGCACACCTTTAATATATACAAAAAATGTATACAATTGATCTGCAAAATAAAAACTTCTTATCTGAAATACTGTAGGAGATTTGTTCAGGACAAAGGGGGTACCCTATTGTTAAAACTTTGACGTAAAAATGACTAAGTTCAACAACTGATATTTTTGACATAAATTATCAAAAATCAAAATCAAAGTACCATGCACACCTTTGATATATGTACAATTAATCTGCAAAATAAAAACTTCCTATCTCAAATACTGTAGGAGATTTGCTCCGGACAAATGATGTACTCATTTGGCAGCCGCCCGCCAATCCGCCCGCCATTTTCACCATTTTAAAAACCGGATTTTTCCGATGGAAAACCCGGTTAACAAAAACATTGCAATATTGAGGCAACACAGGTTGTTACAGATTGACAACTAGAGCTGTCGCTGAATGGCAACCAGTTATGCCCCGCTTACTGAACCCTGAATCAATAGGGTAAGTGCAACGTTAAGTGTGTGTGGATACAAGTGTGGACACAGTAAAAGTATGGATATGATAAAATACCTCCCCATTTTTCCAAAAAATATAGTGAAATTATCTCCCTTTCAAAATTTCGGCCAGCAACAATATATCCATGTGGTAAGCCCTTAAATCCTTTCTATGGGTGCTAAGCAACCTTCCAGTAAAGTTTCATCCAATTTGAGATACTTTGAATTTTCCCGCCTTTTTTCACTTTCCCTGGCAACAGCAGCCGTTTTGAAAATTCCGAATGCGAGTGTGTACATCTACGCATTGTAAGTTAGATTCCTTTGAAGTTGTTGAAATTTGTTTGCAAAGTTTCTGGAAACATCAAGAGTTGTGTTTTTATTCATACGGACGGACGGACGGACGAACGAATGAACAGAGAAGGATAAAACAATATGCTCCCCGACTTTTAGTCGCGGGGGCATAAAAATATGACAAAACTGAGGCAACACAAATCAAGACAACATGACAAATTTTACAAAAACATGGCAATCACGAGATGACTGCGGCAACTTACCTTTTCCTCTTTCCCCAAGTGTTTTCGCCAACGACGTTTTATGTCATATTATATACAAAGCAAGTAACGTAATATTTGAGAGGGTATAACGAATATTCTTATTAAGATATGGCATTTATTTTCAGTTAGATATAATCAAATCAAGTTGTGTTAAGAATGTTAAATGGACTACACTTTTGTAGAGATATGGTCGCCCGCCAATTTCGCAGAAGTTTCGAAGTTTTGAAAATTCATGACTTTAATGATAATTATCACACCAAATCACATAAATTAACGTAGAAAAGCATCAAATCTGTCGTCTTTAACAAAAACTAATTCCATCCCGTGAAGTCATTAGAAAACGTAAAAAAGGGTGTTTAGAAAAATACACAGCTAGATTGCATCGAAACTACCCGGAATTGATACTGAAGAGCTACGTTTTTGATGATTGCATTGGGCCAAGTAAAATGTGTAAGAAATTAGATCTATACAGAAGACTGATTGTACTCCAATGTGTTGTTACTTCCATTATATTGATGCGAAGGGAACTCCCAGAACGGAGATATGTTTCATATGTATACTACTCTAAAGCTACTCTAACACTTTATATAACATTGCAATAATTTATTCCCAATCCCATTACTGTATATATTGAGCGATAGAATTAGTTAAATTCAATACTCTAAAGCTAATATTTGGTGTCAAAGCTCACGTGAGCTACGCACGACCAAGTGAATGGCAACTGAATGTCTTACACTACATGCAATAAATCAACATTTTGAAAGAGGGGTCGAAAATGACATTTCACTGAAAATGACCAAAATATTCTTCAACTCTAGTAAAATTGCTGATGAGGTATCATGTCGAGTTCAGTTGCGAATATAAGATAGAGACAACCTTATGGTAGGTTTACACCGCCGATCAAAGCAACTCGACCGAACTCGATCTATGAATATTCATTGATCGGGACATTGATCTTGAACGCTCGTGTTCGGTCTACTAACCAAATCGGGGCGATCTTACTAACTCTGCTGAACTCGAGCTGTCTTCCCGAATATTTTTGACATGTCAAAAAATATCGTGAAGAGGTCGTGTGTATTATATGTCGAGAACAGGTCGGGAATCAATCGAGGTCTGATCGAGGTAGTCGTGAAGAGGTCGAAAAGGGATCGGTCTTGATCGAGTTTCAAAATTTTAGCCGATCATGCCGATTTCTACCCGACTTAAACTCATTCGCTTCTCGATTTATGCCGAGTTGCTTCCAGATCAACTCGATTATTACTCGAGCATTACTCGACTAACACTTCTTTCCTTTTTTCTATACAAGATCTTCCCGACCATGACCCGATTTTTTCCCGACCTGTATCCGACTTTTACTCGACCACGCAAGACCTTTACTCGATTTAAGACGACAGCATGTCATCTTTTGACAATAGCACAATATGAGGCTTTCAAGAGCCTCAGTATCTCACTAGGGCCTTACTTCGGTTATTAAAGGAGCCATCCAATCGACTCCAATGACTATTGAGATCAAGTTTGGCTGATGATCATCTTTTACATGGGAATCTGCCGGATACTATCTCAAGTGGGGACCAGACAAGGACTGTTGTTTTCAATTTTGGCAAATTGGCAAATTAATTTCAGAGTAGAAGATATTTGAATGCATATCTAAGTAGGGTCGAATATTAAATTATGTTCCTTGTTGTCGGTCATATTGGATTGCAATCAGACAAGATAGATACTATTTTGAAATTGAAACCTCCAAAGACTTTATGACCAATTTTGGCTGCAATTGGGCAAGTGGAAATATTTCTGGCACAATGTTTAACTTTGTCCTCCTTTGGCGGTCATCTTGTATAAGCTGACGATATGACAGACACTGTTTTGAAAAGGAACCATCATTTTGCAATCGTAACAAGTAAAGTTTGGTCTTATTGGCTTAGGGATTTCAGAGGCAACGTTTAAATGAGTTTTCCCAGAAGATCCAATTTAAAACTATATTCCCAGTTTGCAGTTATATTTGATAAGAAGCAGACATGGCGTTTTTTTTCACATTGAATCAATCGAGGTCTATCATGACTCGGCGGTTTCTGGGTAGAATAAATTTGAATGCACAGTTCATGGACAACGTACCCAAATTCATGGCAAAAGCTCAACCTGGCTATATCAGGATTGTAGAAAAGAATATCAGATTGTGCATGCTACTAGTAGAATTAAAGGATGACGTGCAGAGGGCTTAAATTCAATCGACTAGCTTTGCTGACAGAATTTGAAATTGAATCCAAGATGCACCCAATATACACACTCCAGAAACAGATTCACTAAATACATGAATTCAAAAATAAAATATTGTTTCTTCCGAGTAGGTTGGTACTCTTTAAAGTATCGCAAGATATGATTCAAGCTAAATGACATCAGAAAAATGTCATTTTTCACATTTGTAACATGTACTAGGAGATAAAAAAATTCTTTTAGATTTGCACATGGGCAAATGATGTATCCAACGGACAGCCGCTCGCTATTTTCACTTTCTAAAAACCGGATTTTCCTACAGAAAGCAGGTTTAAAGCTATACACGGAAACTACTGTAAATCTAGTAAAGACTGATATCATGTGATTATATGTCTTCTGTTTTATGTATCAGATTAGTCCTACATGTAATGACAGGAAAATCACATAGTCGCATTCTGACGCATGTTAAGGGGGGATGACCTGCTAGTATGTTAAATCGAACATTCATTCCTCTATAATGATGACTGAAGTATTTACTATTTCCAGCCCAAACTACGTGCCTTCTGTGTCAGATCCGCCTTCTCTGCTACTCTGGATCTAACACAGTTACCATCTTTTCTTTGAAGCATCAGCCACATGGGCCATGGGCCACAAATTTTGCTGTTCTACCACCATGCTGAACTGTTCCCTGAGTTTTCACATGTTATCCCCATATATACAAACGTACTAACAGGACAAACCTGGAACACACTCGACAATTTCACGATCTTCTCCCGACCAGATCTAGTTAATAAAACACAAATCGGGCTATGATCTGGCTCAATCTGACAAAGTCTGGTCGGTCGAATGAGGGTCGAACATAGTCTTACGTGAATCGTAAAGAAATCGAGAATGGTCGAGTGTAAGTCGTGTTAAATCGGGTAAAAGTCGAGCGGAAGTCGTGAGTTAGCTCGATCAATGAATTTTATGACCGGGATAAAACAGCATGGTCGAGTTGATCGAGTTCGTCTGATCGGCGGTGTAAACCTAGCATAAAGGGAGTGCGAGTGTTAGAAATTTTGTAATTAGAATTAAAATGCTGACCTTTTGTTTTTGAAGAGATTTGCTATTAGGACGACATGAGCCGAACACTTTGAAAATCCATTAAGAATTTTTGAGATATAAGACGTCAAAATTTTGGCGGGAAACAGTTCTCTCTTGAGCTTTCTTTCAATTTACATTAGCTGTTTATATGCCTTCAAAAATTAGAAAATATAATTGGAAGTTTATAAAATGTTTATGCATTGTCTATTTTATGCATATTGAAGTGATCTATGACCAAGAAAATATGATACATGTGCACAAAAATTTAACCCCGTTTGAATGGATAAAACCCGAGGATATTGAATGACTCTGAAATCTGACGCTCATACTCCTTTAAATATAAAGACTGCTGCTCAATAATTTAAGTAGCAGATGAAGCACACCTTTATCTCCGATGACTTGTTTAAAGGAGATAAGTCAGTGCTTTATCCCATTTGTATGCCATAAACTAAAACTTGTCAAAATTATCCATCTATCTCTTAGATAGCTAAAATATCCCTCCTATCAAGTACAAATAATAGCACACTAATAGGACACATTAATATTGTCAAAGTTATTGCACAAACTAGATGTTTGTTATACAATAAACACTTTCATGTTATTGAAATTGTTTTTGATAAATGGTTGAAGTTTTTATTTCACTAAGAGATGCATTGTTTGTTCATATATATCTAATGAAAACTGCTTTTTTATTCGAATAGATTCTTGAGTTAATCTTGTTGATTGTCGTAAAAAATAGATAATACAAAAAAGCTTTATTAAAAAGATCGTTCTGTAAAATGACACCTTTGATGTCTTTTTCAGCCGAAAATCGGCACATTTTTAGATAAAAAAAATCAAACTGGAAATAAGTTCGGTTGAAGCAAATCTCAAGTTCATTTGAGCTTCCACATCTGATCCACCTTTTGAGTATCACAATTACATGTTGTGGTCATCTGTTGGCACTGCGGTAAGTAACGAAAATGGTGACATCATTTCTAATATCTGGTCAATTCACAGCATGATTATAAAGTTTTGATTAGGGTTGATAGATGTTCTTATCAGTATTTAGCACTATATGGTTAAGTTAAATTTTGTGCTAATGACATTTTATTAATTACGCCTCTGCAAGTATAGTTCTTGGTAAAAATTGGCTTTATCTATTTCATATGGAAGCTGGTACTTTGTTTAAACCAGAAATGCAAGGTAAAATCCTTTTTATTTTATTTGAAAGTGTAAATTAAAAACAAAACATTTACTTAACCTCAGAACGGAAAACACAAATAATAACGATTTATTATGCATGTCTGGCTAAAATGCTTTCAAAAATTTGTAAGATGACATATTTGCAATCCTTTATTAAAATTGTGTATGAATGTCAAAAAAAATCACACTATTTTTTAATCATACTTTTCTCACAATTATGATGCTATACAAAGGTGTATATTGTGATGATTTTGTTAAATTATTAATTCCCTACCGTCGATAGCCGAAAGGTACTATTTACGGTTTGCTCTCAGTCCATCTGTCCGTCCGTCTGTCCGTCAATCCGGCATCAATTTTCTTCACTTCTTCGTGAAACGCTTGCCGACATAAATCTACTATTTTGTACATGAAAGAGACCAGTATTTAGGTGTATTTTTCTCCTGTCAACTGAGTTTTGACGGAGTACGGCTCTGGACTAACAACATTTTTGCAAGAGAGAAGTTTTCTTTGCCTCTTTAATTTCTTAAACGGTTGTAGATTTTCGTATGCGAGTCTACAACCACGAGTTACAGATCAAGTTCGAGTTCCAGTGATTTTGAATTCGAAGGGGACTTGAGGTTTGCACTCCTTCTATCCACCCTTTTGTTCGGGTTAGTGACATAAGCAGCCGGTTGGAAACTATGTATTGCTATGTCATAGTGTAGACCACTTCCACAAAGATAAGAAATGAGGTGACGATATTTTCAGTAACAGAGTTATATCCCCTTACCGCAACAATTTTGTTATGTGTACTCAAAATGGTAAAGGGTATACCTGATCTAGTTTTGTGAGAAAAATTATTGTTACTTTATGACAGACCATCGTTACATTAAGGTCAAATGGTACCAATGAGAACAATTTCGAGCGCCTTGAAATTTTGCATATTTAAAGGCCCTGTCACACTTTCTATCCAACGTGTGCCGACGTTCACGACATTTTGTAAGAACTTTGGTACACGCTGAAAAAGCGCATTTTTTTAACACATTTATAACGGCAGACTTACAACGCACGAAAAACTTATACAAAACTTGTTTATCACGCTCCCAAAATGTGTTATAGCGTATTCAGTGTTTAAAAGGCATTTCAATTGGCGTACTTGGCGTATACCGAACTAATCAATAACGGTCGTAGCATACATAGAATGTCTGTGTAGCGTTTTGACGATTGGTCCCATTGTCAATTTTCAAAGATAGACATCGACAAATATGCTACCAAAACGGATTTGCAGGAGGGACAGGTCTCAAAAAAATTACAAAATTTATTCAAAAAATAATTTGTTAGTCTGATGTTGAAATAAAGCAGTGATTTCCATTCTGAGGAATTTTTACTTGTTCTTTGCCATAATCTTTATAACAAAACATAGGCTAATGCGTTATTCGTTAGTTAGAAGGGTTTGGTTTGCGTTCTTTACACGTTTAAAACAATGTTTGGTAAAATACTACATATCGCACACAACATATGCATCACGTAGAGTTCGTCTAACGTGTGCATGGTGAATGAAAGATATGAAGTAAATGCACATGAGACCAAGTCTCGACACATGGTGAAAACAAGCAAATGAACAACGCTTTTATTGTTGTTCTTCATCTTGAAGTCAATGAGCCTTCAACAATGAGCTGTGTTCATACCCCATATTAAAGTAACTTGCCCACAACATGTTGACGAACGTCGTGAAATTTTGAGCAGGCTGTTTTGACGTGTCTGTAACGTCTCGAGAACGTGCTGCTAACTACAAAGCACGACAGCGTGAACGAAAATATTCTCACCGGTCGGCACACGTTGGCGCTGTGCGTTATAGTGTGACAGGGCCATCGATAAATGAAATAAAAAGTGGGATATCTGTGCTTGTTTTCTCGTAGTTTCAATACGGAACTACTCCGGTAACAGATCTATTTTTATACGTAAAAAATCAATACATCAATACTTTGAGCGGGTAGCACGGTACTAATTATTTTTCCATAGGCGACAATAGTAACATTTTCAGAAAATTCACTTATTAAAAACAAGAACCCAAAGTGAAGTCATATCAATTGTTGAAGAACTTTATCATGTCATTCCAAGAATAAGTGTGAAATATATTGATGACCAATTCCCTTTCAAGCTATACTGAGTCAAACAGACCACTGTGTTAACATTTCAAATTTTACCGCCATTCCTTGAAAATCAGGAAAATATTTTAAACATTTCTGAAAATTCACTCTTAGCTAAATGAAAAAATTCTTTTGTTATTTTAGAAACCCTATTCATTCACCAGTCTGGAGATATTATATGGCATAAATTTTAACAATATAAACCAATCATATTTAACCTTTGGTCTTCACTGTGAATCTGAATGTAGGGTACACAAAATTTTGAACTGGTTCCCGCAAAGTAATTAGTACCGTGCTACCTTGAGAGGGAACCTGAACAGTGTTGAACTAAGGGTGATTTATATTTAATCGATTTGTAGCGCTTCAAGTTAATTTTTTTTTGTCAATTAAAATTTAGTTACAAAATTGTTATATTGGAAAAATTATAAATGCACTTCAATTTCATAATTAGTTTGTTTTTATGTGGTTTATATATTTATTTCAGTAGATTAAGGAATCCAGTTTTCCTTCTTACTGGTGTCCGAGGCGATCGTTTCCACCTTCAATTACACGAGAGTTCCTATCTCGAAAGTCCCGTATTAAAATGCGAGTTTGCATGATTTTTTACTCAGATAAAATAGGGAAAAATGAGATTTTGAGTGAAAGAATCTCATCAATTACGCCTAAAAATATTGCCAGATGAGGCATTCCAAAAACCTAACATAGGATAGAAAATTGTATAACTAATCCATTGGTATCATAAACAATACAGGCATCTGTGGCCGTTTTCAAGATTTATCGGTAATTTGTATGAGTTTCCTTTGATCTCACGAAGCAAATATTGTTCAGTTTTTGCTACTGCCTAATACGAAACAATATTGGCAAAAAGTATCTTAGGCCAGGCCTACTTTGCCAATCAGAATCAATGAAGCAAAGAAATATACATCTAAAGAAACTTATCGGATGACAAATTCTTTTACTAATCAATACTAGTCAATTTCACGATTTGTTGAAAATTAACATTCATTTTCAAAATTTGTTCTATTGAATTATTTAGTTAATTATCGATAAAAAGAATAATAGAAGTTTTGTTTTTGATACAAGAAATATTGGCTCCAATAATGGACTCGCCCAAAAGGGGCTCGTCCATTATTGTTCGCCAATATTTCTTGTATCAAAAACAAAACTTCCATTATTCTATATATAAAGGTTCTATGTCACTTACTAGAAAAATAACAAAAGTAAACTTAACATAAAGATGAAGATACTTATTTCTTCTATAATTGAAAAAAAAAATCTATAAAACGATTGCTCTTAAATTCTGCAAATATACAAAAGTGTCAAAAATGCCGGCAAGAAAGTCTTGATGATTTTCTTACGATTTGTTACGCGTGGTTTTTGATTAAGATTTTGAGATGGTTCACAAAAATGCTTGTATTATCATCCAGAACACCTTATCGGAAGCATATATCTGCGAAAACAGTAGCTTTTTTACATATGGTAGATGACATTTCATTTTCTAGAATTATGGCATTTAAACTTTCAAGCAGAATTTGTTTCTTTCGGGAGAATTCCAAGGAGATTTAGCGTTCATCAACATTTGTAACAACGAATAGAAAAAAAAGAAGGAGAACGGGGATTGTGTCAAAAAGACAACGACCTAAAGGGGAGAAATAGAACCGATTCAATAAATCTGTCCCCACCGTCAGTTTGTCACGTGTATATTTTTTGTAAGCTTCTGTGTTGAAGAAAACACAATGTCATCATATGATGAAGGCAACAGACAAAATATTGTATACATTCATACACAATGTTGCATTTTGTCATCATTTTACAAAGGAACTGTCATTATCTATTTCTTTTTATCAGGGGTACTTTTATATTAAAATTAGACTAAAGAGACAGCAAAAGAGATTTTTCAATCCTATATTCGTTATACTTTAATTTGGTTCTCCTCTGTATTTTCATACAGACCAGTTGTTTAGCTTTTTACGATAAATAACAGATGACATTTACAGTTGATCATAGGTTATGTGTGTTACATCAAAAAAAGGCAAAGGTCAGAGGTCATTGGTAACTTTTAGTTTTGACTCGAGACACCAAATTCGTGTTTTTAAAACTCAGAAACCGTAATACATTATAGCTTTTTAACTGTAATAGAGATATTGTGTGTCTGGTGAAAGTCCACCTAATTGGACTACCCGTTATGGTTCCTATTTGTTTGTTCTATTTTAGAGATATGTTTTGATAAAACAAATAACATGACATTGCATGCAGTATCGTGCCAAGCATACATCCCCACTTTTCAAAGTCGCGTTGAACAGAATGTTGTATCGTAAAAAAAAAGTTTATCGTCTTTCCCTATTCCTTTATCAGCCTGTAGAGCACTCCCGAAAAAGCAATATCCGGTTTACCCATACTTATCAAGAGGTTGACCGGGAGTTATCAAGGAATTCTGCAAACATTTGACAAGCGATGTCCTGTTTATCCGTTTCGCAAGAGATAAATCACAATTAGATGAAGAATCTATTATATTTTCTGTTTTCAATTTTGTCAACAAATGATCGTCACCAATGCACAAAAACTATGATACAAACGAGACGTTAGAAACTACGGAAACTAGGTCGCTAATAATTTCAGCAGAGCCACCATTTGCTTATAACATTGTGACGTCATAAATGTGCCTAGGAAATGGAAGACGAATGTAAATGGAGAGGTTTTGCAATGACAACCCGACTTTATTTCAAGTTGCTAACATGCTTAACATTTCTGAATTTAATAACGTCCCCCGAAAAAATATTGTGTAGTCATAAAATAACTACAAAAAGATTTCTCGTTTTGTAAGAAAAAAAAGAATGAACCTCATTTCCCATGAAACCGTGGGAGAATTTGACACAAAGCCTAATAAACTATTTTATTATATACTTAGTTAAAATATGATTAAAATTTTACCCCTCGATAAAACTAGATGATTTCAACAAAAATTGAGGAACTCCGAAGCGTATCAACTGCTTCCGGTAATTATCGCATGCCTTTCCGTCACTACTCGGAAGCTTTATCACACGCAAGTTCGTGTATTTCCGTAAAAACGATAGGTCGTCATATCAAATAAAATATGATAGAAAAATACTAATACTGTATTTTTCATAAGTATGAAGATGAAAATTTCTTCTACAGTTGAAGTATATGGTAAAAATACCATTACCAGGTTTTTTTTTTATTTTTTTGGTTTTTGTTTTTGTTTTTGTTTTTTTTTTTTTTTTGGTTTTTTGTTTTTTTGTTTTATTATTTTTGTTTTTTGTTGTTTTTTTTTGTTTTGTTTTTTTGTTTTGTTTTTTTTTTTTTTTGACGGCTCTCGGGCTAATATTACGACCTTGGACTGATAAAGGGTGTGATATGAAAACTGCATTGTAATAATCTATAAGTATAGGAAAAAGAAATAAAAGACGGTAAACAAGTTATCTGAATCTTGAATCTTGGAATATTGTAAATAACCATCCTGCTCACCAGAATGTGAAGCTTGGGGCTCGTTCGCTGCGCCCAGCCCCCCTGTGCTTCACATTCTGTCTCACAGGATGACATAATACATATACAGATGTCAAAATCCAGATAACATATATTTTACGAAAGGATATGGGGTAAATGAACATGAGACCATAACACATAACACCAACTGCAATAATTTAATGAGCTGTATGGCTATTTCGGAAAGTAATTCTTCATCAGCAGCACTAGAACCCAAACAAAGGGAATCCATATTCAAAAAATGTTTAAAATACATAAATAGTATGTAGATTATTTTTTTCTACAAAAACTTACGTTTGAAAAGTGAGGTAAATATGAAAATTGTTGTTTTGCCCATCTACTGGTTTGTCACGCTTTTTGTTTTCGCCATTTCCACTAGACAAAATAATAGATTCAAAAGAAACTCTTGGAAAATCCTTTTTTTCTAAGGTGCACCTCATATTTCACATCATCATTTCAGTTTTGGATTCTTTCTATAACTAAACAATGGCATGAATTATTTTTTTCTTTTCCTTTAGTTTTATCATTAAATTGTATATAAGAATTATACCTTTAATATTATCTACAACATAACTATAAACAATGATTTTTTTTTCTCGTTTCAGGAAAAATCGCTCATAATATGCCATTAGATAGTGTCAGCAATATTAATTTAACATGCAATAAAACAGTAGAGAATTTGACCATCATGGCGGAGGAAACATCAAGGCTTTATGACTATATTGCTGGTGTTATTCTGTTTATCACCACCCTGTTGTCTATAATCATCAATGGCGTTGTTGTTTATGTAATTCTTATAAGACACAGATCATTTCTAAATAGAATTAATTTGTACCTAGTAGTTGTATCATTATTGGCACTGCTAATTTCGGTTTTGGGATGTCCTATGGTGGTGATATCTAGCTTTACAGGAGTCTGGTGTTTCGGTGATTTTGGATGCAAATTCTATGGTTTTTTGATGACTTTTTGTGGATTATCAACAATTTACATCTTGGCTATAATTTCCGTTGATAGATATTCAATGGTAGTACATGACGTCTTCCAAGGACCCTCTATAAATGAATTTAGCTTGATTGCTGTGTCTGGATGTCTCTTAGTCGCTTTGTTTTTGTCTATTTGTCCACTTCTTGGTTGGAATAATTACACTTTTGACGGATTGATAGCAGCATGTGCACCTGATATAAGAAGCACCGACGTGATATCTAGATGTTACCTGGCCATTTTGTTGTTTGTTGGCTTCCTGTTGCCTCTATCCACCATGGTGTTTTGTTACTGGCAGCTGTTTAAAACGGTAAGGTTAAATACGTGTTCGATATATGGTCGTAAATAAATGCATTAAAGACGCCATTTGAACAATTTGCTGATCAACTCAAAATGATAACTAATACATTTTTTTTAATTTGATAATGCTTTCACGGTTTATTATGTTATTCTATTTGAAAGCATGATAAGCAAACTCTGTACCATTATGGCAACTATACAAGCAGGTGGCTGAAAATCGTAGCATTTAACACCAAACAGAAATGCGTTTTTATACTTCACTGCCTACCATATGTATATATTTCATGCACGGACACAGACAAGCAAGCAGTGATGTTATGGGCTATTGCATGAATATTGGGGAATATTGTCCCGAGTAGAATTTATATTAGATTCTACGAGGGATAATATTCCACAATATTCATACAATAACCCTTTTATTGTATAGCAAGACTAAAATTTCTGTTAATAAAGAAATTTCGCTGTAAATGACGTTATGAATTTTTAGTCATATTTAGTCATATTTCGCTGTAAATGACGTTATGAATTTTTAGTCATATTTGCACTAGTGCAATATGAAAATTGATTCTATTTTGATCATAATGCTTTATCTTTTTATTTTAGCTTATCTTTCATATATCTTATATAAATGTTAATACTGTTTAATTGTTTTATATTTTTCTACATGTATATAGAAATTATTATATGGCATTTTTCATATCATATCTCATATCATCCCGAGACATCCATATTAGCCCGAGGGCCGGAGGCCAGAGGGCTAATATGGGTCGAGGGATGATATGGAATATGATATGAAAAATGTCATATCATAAACTATTTATCATATACTTCAATATTTAAGCAGCTTTACTCTTCTTTATTTCATCTCTAATTTGTTTGTCATTTAATCAGTGTCATTTTCATCGGAACTTGTTTCAATTGGAGTATGTTGGTTTCATTTTTATTAACATTATCTCAATTTACAATAACTTCAGTATTTTGTATTTATTATGTTAAACAAATTAAACGTATACCACTCGCTTTTTACTAAAATGAAATAATAAAATGTTCACTTATGAATATAGAATAGAAAATATGGGTTTTGCCACCCCAATTGTTTTCTTTCGTGTGTGCTTTACATTTCAACAGATAGTTCCCTCTTGTTTGGTGTTTCCCATCCAACAGACAGGTTATTTTAAAATGGAAAAGTAAGTTAATGTGACTGTACCTCGTGCCATTAAATGTAAGCACTTTTGTACTGAAAGTTGTAAATAAATTGCTTTGAAATATATTTACACAAGATCATTCAAATGAGATCATTGAGATTAGGCAGGTTTCGTCATAGGTGCGGGACCGTAGCTCTTATGGTCCTTGTGCTAATTTTTTGATAGTTGCGGACCATAGAGATACGGATTTACCCCTATATAAAACTTGCGACTCTTGCGACACGAATTTTGTCGCACGTTTTTGGGAGTTATTTGACAACCGGACGCCAAGTACGCCTATCGAAGTGTGTTTATTTCGTTTCCTTCCATATTTTCTAATACTTACAACATTTAATTATGCAAGGTGAGTCATTATTTTCTATTTAAAAAGGAAATTGTCCAAATATAAACGTAATCCCGCCTACTTCAGTTGCCATTTTGAACATCGCAGTCACGTGACATTTCGAGAGGCGGCAATAAAAGCCAGATCATGTCCGGAACGGATATTTCAAAATTCATTAAGAATATTTCTTAAATG
Source organism: Modiolus philippinarum (assembly GCA_002080025.1). NCBI lineage: Eukaryota > Metazoa > Mollusca > Bivalvia > Mytilida > Modiolidae > Modiolus > Modiolus philippinarum. The sequence continues at coordinate 48,923 of MJUU01023456.1, forward strand.
CAGATGAATTAATTATTTGCATTCAAAAAGCTTTGCAAAAGTAATAAATGTTGCTATTCAAATCAGAGATCGACAAAATATTTACTTTAGGATATCCGTTCCGGATAGTCCCGCCTCCCGAAAAGTCTCGTTCCCAATGAGATTGATGTCAGCAAGATGGCCGAAGGCGGTTTGACCCCAACGATGACGTTTGTTATGATAATGAGCAGGAAATGAATATTTATTGGTAAATAAATATGGAAGGTTGCGGATAAACATTTAAAGAAACGAAATACATAAATGAGACTGTCTCCGCTTGGCGTCCGGTTGTCAAAAAACGTGCGACACATTTAAAGAAACGAAATACATAAATGAGACTGTCTCCGCTTGGCGTCCGGTTGTCAAAAAACGTGCGACAAAATTCGTGTCGCAAAATCGCAAGTTTTATATAGGGGAAAATCCGTAGCTCTATGGTCCGCCAAATCAGAAAAAAATAAAAGGACCTATAGAGCTACGGTTCCGCAGCTAGTTTCGTCATAGCTTATAAATTTGTGTGACAAACACTTACATTAATTGCCATCGCTTATATTTAGTAAAGGGTCCTGGAATAACTAAAACTTGATTCAAGGTGAACATATTGCTTAATCTTTGCTAACACTTGTAATTTTCTTCACAAACCAACAAAGTATTTTCATAACAACGCGGGTCATTAACTGGAACAACTACATAAAAGTAAGAAACTTGTGACGGGTGTACACTAAAATCCGCAAAAATGTTGCTTGTTCCCAGTAAATGGATAAATTGTTTTATAACTTAATGCCGTAAAATTATACTGAAATATGTAAATCTTTGTTTATTCCGTGAGCTAGAAAATCGTCAGTCGTCATTTTAAAAAATCCATATTTTACCCCATGTAATACGGATTTCATATTACACGCCCGTGTAATACGGATTTCATATTACACCCCCTGAAGATATGACTGGCTTAATTCTTTCTTTATGACACATGCAAAAAGACACAGATCTTGAGTAAGTATATGATAAATACATTTATCATCCTTCCCCATGGTTATATCAGCCTGTAGAGCCTTTCAGCAAAACCCATATATGGTTGACCCGGATATTTCAGGAGTTGACCTGGATATATCAAGCTATTCTCCCAAAGTTTCAAAGGCAATAACTTTTTTCAAGGTTTCAAATGAAATAAAATGGCTAAAAATAAACATCGATTGCATTTGCTCTTTCAGTTTAGGTATTCAAAATAGAATCATGATTACACAAATAGATAAACTAGACGTCAGAAAAATTGTAGAAACAGGGTCGTTGATATATCCTGCAGAGTTTTGACGTTTTCACATTATGACATCATAAAAGCTCCAAGGAACGATAAAATAGCGTAACAACCAAAGGTTCCTGCAAAATTCAAAATCGACATTATTTAGAGTATTTCGGTCAAAATATTCATCCAGTTACAAAACCTTTGCCAATAAAATGATAAAAAAATATAAAACATGTTTTTAAGCTTAAAATTGTTGAAAAGGCGAGAATGACTGACATGTTTGCCGAAATTCCCGCGCAACTTTGGGAGAATTTGAAACCTAAGTTCAATAATTACAAATCTAAAATACAAAATAAAGGATGATAAACAAGTTATCGGGCTTTTGACAGCTGATGTATTGTAAAATATCACCCCGCTCGTCAGAATATGAAGCTTGAGGCTCGTTCGCTACGCTCACTCGCCCCTGTGCTTCATTTTCTGGCTCACGGGTTGATATTTTACGATACATAGCTGTCAAGAGCCCGATAACATATACGAATCTAAAGCTACTGAATTGTTTATATATAGAATCTATCCTTTCAGGTCGTTGATTATCAAAGTTCTGCTGTCGAAAGGGTTAAACTTTAAAAGTTCGAGCTTTAGAGAGAACTTTTATGTTTAACCCTTGGGCAGTTGAACTATGATAATCAACGACTTGCAAATGATAGATTTTATTTCTCTAATTCTAAATTTAATGCTTTTTTCATGTATTAAAGTTTCTAACCCGTCGCGGGCCTCTACAATCAATACTGTGACGTCATCGGATATGAAATTTACATTGCATGGAAATCAGCAAAAGCAAATCTATCATAGGTGATTCAAGATAAATAAACAATGTATGATTTGAGTAAATACTTTTTACATTGATTTATACTCGAAATAAATTTATTTAAGGTATATTTTGCTATATGAAGAAAAGTTTGTGACCTTTTCAATATCCAATGAAATCTCGAGATCAATTAACCCATATGTTGGAGAACACTTTGATCTCTCATGCTTTGAAATTGACGAGAACAGCATAAGAATTAGAGAATTAATTATTCAATGTAGGAGAAGACGTTATAAGTTGGCATAACTTTTTGCTATTTTGAGCTAACAAAATAATTTTAATCTAATCCATATATATTTAAGAGTTTCAAAGGATAGTTTGTCATCCTAATGACTAAGAATAGAGAAACTTCACTATAAAAATTCGTTTTAATTGTACTGAGTTTTTATTATCAAAGTTTTGGTATGGGAATGTGGCTTGTATTCTGGCAGACAGAGACAGAATGAAGAAAAAACTATATTTATGACAATAATCTATCCGACAATTGACAAAAAATAGTTGCTCTAATGAGCAAGGTTAGTTTACCTAATTGTGCTTAATTTGGGACGATACGTGTCTGCATGGCGTTAACCAAAAAAATGGCTGTTTCCATCAAACAAGAACGTATTGGACCATAAAACAACACGGAGAACCTAAAATGGTCGAGTCGCGCATCGGCGTCGGTATCAGTTTCACTTGTACCTCAACCATATTTTTTCCTATCTGAAAAAAACGTAATTACAAATTAAGTTAAGGAATAAGACAAATAATGTAATATGTTCTGCATTCGGTTGTACAGAATGATTCAACACGTGTGGCATATTAATTTTATTTCTTGTTTTGCTAGATAAAAGAATCTGTACGAATCCTTAGTCCGGATACCAATAGAAAATACGATACACCTGTTTCAATGAAGAGACGAAAAAAGTTGAAATTCCAACTGAATTTAGTATATACGATTTTGTATATTGTAGGTAAGTGTTTGAAATGTAAGGCTTCATGTGGGTTCTACATCTATGGACGTTTATTATAAATAGCAATGTTATTAAACACAGAAATTCATTTGAGCAATATTATAATATGATTTCAAAAAATAATTTGGTTATTGACCTTTTTTCGGAAAAGAAAACACGAGTTCATAATCGTCCGGTTGCTGTGGACATTCGTGCTTCGAACTAAATATTCGTTTATAAAATTTCGGAAAGAATATTTTAGAATGAAGAAATGAATAATGTATCTATAATTTAAATTTACATGAGACAAAGACCCGAGGTAAATATTTGCTTTTCTTCTCCGTTAAATATTAATTCTGTAAATGGATAGCTTTAACTCGAAGAGTTGTTAAAACCACCCGGGAGATGTCATGTGATAAGTTGAGAAGACAACATTTATTAATAAATGAGCTGCGTGCTTCCGATAACATATTGTTCGTAAGTGCATGCTTTCAAAATCCGTTTTCGTGAGTAGAATAATAACATACAGTATATGAATATTTTCATAGTATTTATGTCTCTTTCTCTTACGCACGTCACTTCGTAATTGTCAAAAATGGCGTTGGCACACGAAAACAATAATGATTTGGATTCCCTATATTTGTTTACTAATCTCTATTGGTTATTTGTGGCATATGGATAGGAGATTCCTACGAAAATCATCTCTTTCCATTATTATCTCTTATAACGGAACATATCGAATATAACGAATCACTTCTCTAACTATCCCATAAAGCATAAATATATTATTTATTTTCTATATATGCGGCAGTTCTTTGGATGACTACGAATTTTTCTCGTAGGGCTTTCGAGTTTCAGCTCCATTGGGGCTTTGATTTATATATCTCATCAACCAAACGTATATTTCGGTTAACAAAAAAATAGTATATTCATACACAATTCCTTTAAAATTGTTTTAGTCAAACATTTTCTGATATGAAAATTTGAAATGTAAGCTAATAGAGGGTTATGTCGTAAACATTGAAAACTATTCCAAACTGTACGAAATTTGGGGTCAAAAGGGCCACCCTGTAGAGCTCCAATTTGGACCAAGTCAAAGTGGATGAATTAGAATCGTTACAAATTCGATAAAAAGTCATTGAAAACATTGTAATGCCTTAAAATAAAGGTTAATTTGTAAAATTAAATGTTTTTGGCTGATATGTAAATTTGAAATGTTAGCTAACAGAGGGTTATGTCGCACACATTGAAAACTGGTCCAAACTGTTCGAAATTGGGATTAAATGGTCACCCTGTAGAAGTCCAATATGGACCAAGTCAAAGTGGGTGAATTAACATCGTTTCAAATTTGATGAAAAGTCACTAAAACATTGTAATGCCTTGAAATAAAGGTTACTTTGTAAGATTAAATCAATAATTAAATCAATAATATAGAAATTTAGAAACAAAAAATGGCGTCATGTGCATCGTTTTTAGAGACCAAATTAAGTATATAGTAAATTTTCGAGTCATTTACCTCGTTGAGTTTATGGTCTTCCAAACGTTTAGATTTTATCTGCACTGAAGAGACATAAGTTGTCGAAATGCGCATATGCAGAATTTAAATTCACGGTGACTTCGGTATTTAGTTATTTGTTACCACTGGGTCGATGCCACTGCTGGTGGACTGTTAGTCCCCGAGGGTATTCACCAGCCCAGTAGTCAGTACTTCGGTGCTGACCCGAAAGCCGATTCTATTTCGAACCTTACAATATCTAAATTTTTGTAAATTTTGTTGAAAACTAAGGAGTATCTCCCTCATGCAAAGCTCTGTCCTCAGCTGATTTTGGCTTCACATTTAGATCATATTGGTTGTTTGTTCTCTATCAGTTTTTAAACCTCGTTGAGTTTATGGTCTTCCAAACGTTTAGATTTTATCTGCACTGAAGAGACATAAGTTGTCGAAATGCGCATATGCAGAATTTAAATTCACGGTGACTTCGGTATTTAGTTATTTGTTGTTTTTTGGCAAAGCATGTGATCAAAACAGTAATAAATGCAGTGTTATGATTACGGAAATGTTTTTTGTCGCATTAGTTATCCAAACAAGTTCAAATCTCAGCGAAAACTCCGAAGACTGTCATTTGTAACTTTTTTTTTTAAATTATTGCCACATAGCTAGTTTTGTTACAAATACATTTTACAATTTTTAAATCGTTTTATTTTAAGAAGAAATGTTATATTTCTATCATATGGTAAAAAAGAAAAACTTTTTATACTTACATATCTAAAGTATAAGGGAGATAAATTTATGTCAAATGGTAAAATCAAACAAAAATAGATGACAATTTCTCTGTTGGAAATAGCATCTTAAAGGATATAAGATACTATATACTAACAAAATATGAAAACAAATTGGGATTTAACTGGTAAAACATCAAACCAAATACTTTTGAAATGCACAATACAATGAAACAATAGTTAAATATAATGATATTGGGAAAGTCAAAAAGGTTGTAAATGTTACACGGGACATTTGAACTATAAAGGGGAATCGCGAATAAAGAAAAAATAAAGGTAAAATCTAAGGCATTGAGACGACACTTAACAGGTAAAATCTTTGGAATAAAGATGGTACAGATGTGTTTGTTTTAGCGATTCATTTTTATCCTTAGCTAAAAAATGCACAATATAAATTTGAATTCAGACTGGGTCGATTATATGAAAGATAATCGCCGATTCATTTCAGTACACTTCATTGTGAGTGGCATTGGGCCATTGGAGTGAAAAATTCTTATATTTCATATGCACTTACGGGGTGTGACACCCTTTTTGCATTTTGTAGAATAGGAAAGAATACCTAATTCAGCTTGCCAACGGTCAGCCAAGTCGTTTTCAAGATATTGCCTTTCTAACAGAAAATGATGTTGACAGTGCCGTTGATGCTTCAAGGAATGTAATTTCTTCATTTTATGACACAAGAATCAGGTTATAGAAGTCACACAACAGTTAAACCAATTAAGACTTCAACTTACTACAAGTGAAGTCTTGTTAAAATGCCTCCATGCAAAGCATCTTTTAGAGAGCATATCTATCTTGCTAACCTCCATCTTGACAGCTGTTAAAGAGGACCTTCAAAAATACTGTGATACTTGCTTTTCAAGAAGTGGTGCAAATGTAATGTGGATTTTGAAAAACTCCAAAGATCTACTTTGACATCTTTAACTCTAGATCATTATCACACTGTAAAAGCTTTAAAACTTTCGACTTCTCCACACCCTACACCACTATTCCTCGTGAACAACTAAAATCTCGGCTGAAGGGTTTAATTCATAGATGTTTCATACGTAAGAACGATGAACGAAGATATAGGTACATTGTTGTAGGTAGAGAACAAGCCTATTTTGTGAAAAAATGACTCCGAATCGGAGAAAAGATATACAGAGGAAGAAGTGATTAAAATGTTAGAGTTTCTGATCGACAATATATTTGTCTAGTTTGGAGGACTTATTTTTCAACAGACTATTGGAATTCCTATGTGCACAAACTGTGCAACTCTCCTAGCCGATCTGTTTCTCCACTCTTAGATTCATCGAAGGATTTCTTCAAAATAAAGATAAAAAAAATGGTCCAATCCTTCAATTTTAGCTTCCGTTATATAGATGGTATTTTATCACTAAACAACCCTCGCTTTGGTGATTTTCTTCATCTGATCTATCAAAAAGAGCTAGAAATCATGGATACTTCAGACACTTCCACATTGGCCTCATTCCTTGACCTTCATTTTGAAATTGACAACAGAGGTAAACTTCAAACTAAGACGTACGACTTCACTTTTCCAATAGTCAACTTCCCTTTTCTTGGTAGCAACTTCCCAACAGCGCCGGCATACGGAGTTTACATCTCCCAGCTCATCCGCTATTCAAGAGCCTGTGTTCGATACAGTGAAAAGGAATCTTGATAGAGCCCGGTTGCTTACAAATAGGCTACTTCAACAAGGGTATGTTACCCAAAACTTGAAGTCATCCCTCAGACGTTTTACGGTCGACATCACCATCTTGTGGACAACAATGGGATATCTGTTTCCCAGATGACAACAGATATTTCCTCTCATGGATTTGATTTTACTAACAGATTTGATATGTACAGGACAGCGGATGTCTTATAAGAAGCAGGAGATGCTTACTCTACCGGTGCAACTGATCTCACCCATGGTTTTTATTGGGTCCGTGTTGTTCATATTTATGTGTGTGTGACTTCATTTTCTTTTCTGTGCCGTATTCATGTTGTGTCTCTGTTTCTCTGTTTTTTTTTCCGATTTTACAAATAGGCTACTTAAGCAAATAGGCTACTTAAGCAAGGGTATGTTGCCCATAACTTGAGGTCATCACTACAGAAGTTTTACGGTCGACATCACGATCTTGTGGACCGCTATGAGATATCTGTTTCCCAGATGACAACAGATCTTTCTCTTTGCCAGTAAAGTTTGTTTTTCCTCTACCGGATTTGACTTTACTACCGGAGTTGACATGTTCAACACGGCGGGTGTCTTATAAGAAGCAGGAGATGCTTACTCTACCGGTGCACCTGATCTCACCCATGGTTTTTATTGGGTCCGTGTTGTTCATTTTTGTATATGTGCGTGTCTTCATTTTCTTTTCTGTGTCATGCCCATGTTATGTCTTCGTTTTTTTGTTTTTCCGACGTTGCCATTGTCCTTGGATTGTTCTTTTTAGACTGACGGTTCGGTTCTCACTTACTTTACCATTGTCCATGGATTATTCGTTTTAGATTTCCGGTTCGGTTCTCACTTACTTTACGAGTTATGTAACATAGCAGGGTCTGGGTGTCGTCATTTGCAGCTAAGCCCAACGATGGAGAACCAATTGACTATAGTTGGAAGGTTAGGGAAAACAAATTAGAGCCTGTGCTATTCAAAGGACAAATGGCTTCCGACTTTCTCGAAGACATGATTTGCTTATGTAAGGGAAAACGAGCATGTTAATCTGCACGAGTGTGCAATAGCAGGGTCTGCATTGTACAAACTTATGTACATGTGAGGGTAATGAATCCTGTAACAATACAAAAAGTGGTTGCGAAACAAATAATTGACAACTTTAGGAATGCAAGTATGCAATAACTAATCATTTGATCTGGAGCAAACCGAAGAGTTCGGTCTTCATTTATACCTCTGGGTAATACCTGAATCTCTTTTTTAACACTAGGCGTTTCATGTCTGCATGTGTTTTATATTATATATGTTGTTTAAGATTTTACTTTTAAGATGTTTTACTTTTTATTTGTTATCTGTTTTCAATTGAAGTTTTCACAGTTTCATACCACAACAACGTTGAGGCCTATAGTTTTTCGGTCTGTTTGTTCGTTTGTCCGCTCGCCAAACTTCAGGTTAACGTTTACATTTAAGGTGATTTCTCAGAGACTACAAGTCCGATCTTAATGAAATTTTATTAATTTATTCATCCTAACAAGTACAACATAATGTTGCATTTTTGCATTTATCGATAAAAAAGATACCAGATAGAATGTCCTGTCATTTGCTTGTTACTTTTCAAATTTATTGTTTAGATATTTTCATTCTATATACTGTTTCTGTTCCTTTGGTTTTTACCTTTAAATGTCGTCTCCATTCCTTTGAATTGACCTTTTAGATATTTTTGTACCTTTTCCATATTTTTTCGCGATTCCGTTTTATAGGTCATATGGCCAGTGTAACATAAATATCATTATCCCCGCACATTCGAAGAAAGTTCGGGGATAATGTTATACCCTCCGTCTGTCCGTCCGCCCGTCCGTCACACTTTTCTTGTGACTCAAACTCCTCCTTCATTTTTGGATTTAGGGATTTAATTTTGTTGTAGAATTGTTGCATATAGTCTGCAGATGCGCAATAAGCTTTCGGATTTTCGATATTGGTCTTGGTGCAAACAAGAGGCCTCATGATGTCAATTTTTACACATGTGGCATGTGACACAAACTCCTCCTACATTTATGGATTTAGGGATTTAATTTTGTTATAGAATTGTTGCATATAGTCTGTAGATGCGCAATTAGCTTTCGGATTTTTGACATTGGTCTTGGTGCAAACAAGAGGCCCCATGATGTCAATTTTAACAAAGACCCAAAGATGTTTGATTAGACACATGTGGCATGTGACGAAAACTCCTCCTCCATTTTTGGATTTTGGGATCAAATCTTTATGCTGAATTGTTGCATATAGTCTATAGATTTGCAATAAGCTTTTGGAATTTTGGTTCCGGTTCCAACTTTGGTAAATTTCCTGAAAATGTCAAAGACACATATTTTTTTTTAATTTTGGCATATTATCTTATATTCTGACAAGTGTTTGGTAAAAAACAAAATTCTGAAAACTTAGGATTCTGAAAGGCGGTTCCAATTTTGGTAAATTTCCTGAAAGTCTCAAAGACCACTTATTTTTTGGAATTCTACCTAGCAACCATACTTAAAGTGTTTGTGTAGTTTAGGACGAACATTTTCATAATTGTATTTCCAAAATAATTGATTCCAATTTTGGTAAATTTCCTGATAGTCTCAAAGACCACTTATTTTTTGGAATTCTACCTAGCAACCATACTTAAATCTTTGTGTAGTTTAGGACAAACATTTTCATAAATTGGATTTCAAAAATAATTGATTCCAATTTTGGTAAATTTCCTGAAAGTCTCAAAGACCACTTATTTTTTTGGAATTCTACCTAGCAACCATACTTAAATTGTCTGTTTAGTAGGAAAAACATTTTCATCAACTGGACTTCAAAAATATTGATTCCAATCTTGGTAAATTTCCTGAAAGTCTCAAAGACCACTTATTTTTTGGAATTCTACTTAGCAACCATTTCTTTTAGTACCAATAATGACTATCAATAGATAGATTTAAGAACTGTTTTCTGTGTCAAACAGGGAGTGCGGGGATAGCTGTCGTTTCCGACAACATCTAGTTTAGATTACTATCATAATATCATTATGTTTAACTATTGTTGCAGTCTATGTGTATTTCTAAAGTATATTGTATTTTACCTGTTTAATCATATGTTGTTCGTTTGTTCTCTATCAACATATTCACATATTTCGCTTTATTGATTTCCAAATGTTTTGATTTTATCTCCACTGACGAGACATAAGTTGTCGAAATTGGCATATGCAGAAACTTAATTCACAGTAAATAAATAAAAGTGACAACAAAAGCCCGAATCGATCAAAACTTCGGTATTTGTTATTAATTTGTAAAGAATGTCTTTTATATCCTTTAATATGCTATTTCCAACTCAAAAATCGTCATCTATTTCTGTTCGATTTCACATACATGTATCTCCCTTTTACTTTAGATATATCTAAGCATGAAAAGTTTCTCTATTGCCATATGATGGCATTATAACATATCTTATTGAAACTAAAGGGTTTTAACAACATAAAAGTCATTTATAACAAAACTAGCTATGTGACAATAAATTTTAAAATAAATAGCAAATGACAGTCTTCGGAGTAGGTTGCTGTGATTTGAATTTATTTGGATAGCTAATGCGACATAAAACAATCAATGCTTAGCCGAAAAACAACATTATGTCTTGAAAAATAACTATAAACTTAAGAATACCGTTTTCCCTTATTCTTAAAACGATGCACATGACGCCTAATTTCTATATTTAGTTATTCAATTTTACAAATTAGTCTTTATTTCAAAGCATTACAATGTTTTAATGATTTTTTTATTAAATGTTGAACGCTTTTAATTCATTTAGTTTAGCTTAGTCTAAATTTGAGTTCTAGAGAGTTACCCTTTTGACCCACAATTTCGTACAGTTTGGACCAGTATGGCACGCGATAGTAACAAAAATGCGGTATACCTAGTATTTCGAACGAAAACTAGGGGTTTTCGTGCGAAATACTAGGTATATTGCACGTTAACTAGGGGTTTCCGATCGGTATACATAGTATTTCGCCGAAAACCCTAGTTTTCGTTCGAAATACTAGGTATACCGCATTTTTTTACTATCGCGTGCCATACCAATCGGTATCGGAAATTCGAGTTTAAACCGAAAATGCTATTCATAGTTTTAGCCAATGAGAAGCGAGAAACGGAAATCGCTATTTCATATTTAGCGTTCGTCCAATCAGAAACGGAAAACGGTATTCAGGGTTTAATTAAACCAATCAAAATCGTTTATTCTGTTTATCGCTTATAATTCTCTATTTTTTATTCAAATTTTTGTATCTTTTATTTGTTTTATATATTTTTATATTATAAATTAATTATCAAATAGAGTTGTGCCTTTGACACTTTTAGGTGCGAATGGGTATCAGATTCGCGGGTCATGGGAGGATATTCGATCTCCAAACTGCTGAGTAAAAATCATACTTTTCATACCTATTCCATGTCAAATTTCAAGAATTTTTTATTTCGCAACCTATCAAACTCCTACGCAATGATATAATGATGTAAAATTTTCAAAACACTTAACTTTTTTGACATTTTTCAAGAGTTAGTTTACACCACAGACTAAAAATTTTACTTTTCATACCTTTTTATTGCTAAAATTAATCAAGTTTTTGCTTTGCGAATTATAAAACTCCTTCGAAAGGACATTATGATGTAAAATTTTCAAAACACTGAGATTTTTATGTCATTTTTAAAGACTGCGTTTAAACCACTGCGTCAAAATCTTACTTTTCATACCTATTATATTCTTAATTTGATGATTTTTGTATTTCGCAACATATCAAACGCCTTCGCAAGGATTTAATGAAGTAAAATTTTCAAAACGCTTAACTTTTTTTGCACATTTTAAAAGAGTTAGTATAAACTGCAGACAAAAAATTTTACTTT
>MJUU01023457.1:0-21696 GCA_002080025.1 Modiolus philippinarum
AAAAAAATCTTTTTGTAATAGAGTTGTCAACACCTGGAATGATTTATCCGAAAATGTTGTGTCAGCAAACAATTTTTTACGAAAGACGTTTAATTGGACAGATTCTGGAAAGACCAAGAGCAATATTACAACTATAGAGCATCAATCACCACCGGACCGGACATAATAAAATCAGACGAAGAAAATGAAGAGCTGCTGTTACGGGCTAATGAGAGCCTTCTGGCAGAAGAGGATTTGTAAGCATTTTGTAAGCATAAAAAACTAGTCTGAAAGTACACACGTTTTAGTTTCAATTTCATATAGGAATATCAAACAACTAAAAGTAAATCTGCTTAGAATCTAAAATTCATTAATACTTTTAAATCTAAAATTTATGAGTGCACTGAATCTTTTATTTTAAAATAATTGTCATTAAGATTATCAAACTTCGGTCGTTTGCTTTCGTTGTTTTTGGACCAGTTTGCTTTGGGTAACTAGCCATACTTTCTGTTTCACATGTATATTCCTCTTCCCAATACCAGGGTTCTCAAAAGGATTTGTGTGCGAGCACATTGACCAATGGGACTGTTGCACTATCTCTAGTTATCGTGTCTGCCGCTAGGTTCGTTATTATACTGGTGAGTTCCGGTGTACAAGCCCTGTTTAAACTAATGTTTAATTGGCAAATTTTAGAATAAAATTGTGAATACCCATGTACAATGATATACACAATTTCAAAGCAGGTATAATAAATGATTTTTTAGCTACAAGATCCGAAAATCGCAAAACTATGGTGGCCCGATGCGGCCATTTCGCGTTTTCGCGTTTTCTTCTTTCACTTTCCACAGAGCGATAACGCGAAAACGCGCAATCGAGAAGGCGAAAACGCGAAAACGCGAAATCGAGAAGGCGAAAACGCGAAAGCGAAATCACGAAAACGCGAAATGAATTTCACTTCATGTTTTCGCGTTTTCGCTTTCGCGTTTTCGCGTTTTCGCCTTTGCGATTTCGCGTTTTCGCGTTTTCACTTTCGCGTTTTCGCGATTTCGTGTTTTCGCGTTTTCGCGTATTCGCGTTTTCGCCTCGGAAGTAAAGATCTAACGCATGCGCCATTTGAAACAATAATGTGGCCATCTCAAACTTCAAATGAAAAACAGTATGTGTTATGTTGTGGCCAAATTCAATAAACTCATGAACTGTATTAATTTTTGAATTGAATTTATTCGGATGTAATTACTACTCAAACCAACTTTTGTATTTTGTAAACGTTTTAAGACTTTCATATGTTAGATTCTCTCCATACCGTATGTGTAATGTAATTAGAAGTTGAACTGATATTTTATAGTAAGAATAAGTTTAAATTGGTGTGCATCTTTTAAATTTAATATAAGGTCAATTGGGTTTGTGTGTGAACAAGATCATGTCACAATGGACAAATTTGTCAAAACAATTTCATTAGATCGTTATTGTAGGGGATATTTTCACTGACAGATTTATCTCTCCCTTACTTCTTTTAAGGCATTTCCCCGTAAATATTAATTCCTACATTTACACCCCCGTTGAAACTGTACACCGTGCAATCAGGGTAGCGACTAACTGTACGCAAGATAGTGCAAAACAAACCAAAAATAGACATGCAGACGAAAAGTAACTTCATTATTATATGGTATTTGTATCATATTTAAATGTGTATTGGCAATTGTAAAGGAATACTACACTATTAACCTTTATTTGTATCAAATATGTAAGCGTATATGTTTTTAATAAAGTCACAATAACCAAAAGAGTTCGTGTACACCAAAAAAATCAGGGTAGGACTAAGCGTACAGTTGGTAGCAACTAAGCAGTACGCAGGGTAGGACTAAATCATTGACATGCTACCTAAATAAAAGAAACACATTATTGAAAATATTCTCATACTGTTTGTCATTGGAGATACCATATTATATTCAATAGAACCAAGCTTTCTATATGATGTATTCACTTTTTCTTTTTTTTTCACAGACATAAAAAAAACACACCTTGACTTCTTCTGGGGATCTCTGAACCATATTGTCTGAATATGGAATGCGTCGTACAAAATTCAAAATGTGTTAATTTTTATGACGGAATTTTCGAAAACAATTCATGTATTTGATTGTGCTTTTCCCTAATTAACTGCTATTATGTTACCAGTAATCCCTTACAACAATGCTATACTTTGCAAGATATTAAAAATCGAGCTTTTAAATTGCTAAAAATATATGCTTCTATCAAAAATAGAATGCATGCTTTTCAAGTTCTTTCGTTGATGATGGAATTCACTTTTTTTTTCAAGTGCAGGAAATCGGACCGAAACGCACTCTTTAGCATATATTTCACGAAGCAATGAAAAGCCTTGTTTTTCTTCTCTTCGGAATGTGGCCTCTAGTACCCGAATTTTAGGGAAACCGGGAAAAACAAACTAATTATGAAATTGAAGTTCATTTATAATTTTTCCTGACAGACTTAAACTAAATTTTGATTGACGAAAAAAAAATTAATCTGAATCGATTAAATATAAAAAGCTCAATAGTGTTCATTAATTAGTGCGAATTCCTTCTCAGTGCATTGATATATTGATTTTTTACGTACAAAAATGAAACTGTTCCCGGATGGAAAGTGATTCAAAAGTCCCATATTAAAATGTTCAGATATAATAAATGTTGCAACTTTTGTGTACCTAGAAAAGATTTTCTTATCCATGGCAAACTCATATGACTGTGGCTTATGGTGTTGTGTCCTTTATCTACAGACTTTCATTATACCATTGATACTGACATTAGTCTAAGTAAACAAAACAGCTCATAGCAATTGCATATTAACATTTAGGTTCCATTCAGGGTGAACATATACTCTTTTTAGGGCATAATACGCGTATTTGTTTGTAAACTTAGTCATACGCTGCGTACAATTAAAATCCTACCCTGCGTACAGTTCGACTTTTAGTTAGTCGCTACCTACTGTACGCTTAGTCCTACCCTGGTGAAATTGTGTACAGTAAAACTTTTGCTAATTATACAGTTATAAGCAATCAAAACAACCTACAACTGACACACAATATTAATTGGCACCTCCAAATCTCATAATAATCGAAGTAAAGCATAATGTCCATATAAAATGAAAAATTAATCAACTTCTTTTCGTCTGCATGCCTATTTTTGGTTTGTTTTGCACTACCCTGCTTACAGTTAGTCGCTTCCCTGATTGCACGGTGTACAGTTTCACCGGGGGTGCATTTACAAAAGTGTCGAATTTGAGTACGGTATATCCAATCCAAAACGAATCAATTAGGCACAAGAAAATTATTGACGCAAGCGTCAAATTATAGGCCGCCTAATATTGAAACTTCAAAAGTGTTGCATTTTTTATGGGAGTTTACAATATTTAGATTGGATATGTATGTTCTTAAGTGAGAGCAGATCACAAATCATAAAAGCTGACAGTGTCAATGCCTTTGAATGACGGAAAAGCAAGTCCTATGTCTTGTTGCCTGTGACATTTGTTACATATAAGGGTACCTTAAATTCGTGCTCTCAAACGCTTATATGATTATGAATAAATCTGCGGGAAATGTGTGGAACGAATTCACGCTATAAATTAAAGACCCGTTAGGCGATAAAAAAAATCACTTTGTTTTGATAATCTACGTGTATTTATTGTACATGTGTTTACACTATGTATATATTATCACAACTAGAAAACACGAGGGGACTTTATAAACATAAGTGGATGATATAAATCGGATAACGGTTTTTTTTATGAAATAAAAACGATACGCTAGGCTATGGAATAGCCTTGGATAGAAAATTGCGTGTTTGATTGACAAGGGTGTGGTGGCTCATGATAGCACACACAAATAAACACCGGTAGCTCTTTACTCTTCCGCAAAAAACGCAATTCTATCTCTTTCCACCTTTCGTTCTCCACAAACTACAATCACGTTTTTTTAACACAATTGAAAAGTCTTTTAAAGTATTTGTATATTATTGATTATTGCACAATACCTCATCTTTATTTTTAACTTCTGGTTTTAAATTTATACATTACTGTTCTTTTTATCATATCTATATTTATAAATCTGGCTAATCGATATTGCAATACCAATCCAATCATCCTCTACAAACCTGTTACCAGTACCACCTATAGTAAATGTTTATAATACTTTTCAACTTCCACAAGGAAACAGAAAAAAATAAACCCCGCCCCGTTTTATCAGGACGAAACTGGACGCCATTTTGATTTTCGAGAATCTGAAATTCCTATTGGTCAATAGTCTTCTGTGCATGCGTTCTCCGCACTACGCAAGCGTACACCTCACTTTCCCCCAAGAACTATCTATATAGCTAGGCTATTCCACAGCCTAGCTAATTATATTTTGAATCGATAATAAAGATGGAATTAAACTTAATTATAAATTGCAATATGGTGATTACGTTAAAGGAGTTTACTATTTCAAGCATGCCTTTTCAACTCCTTCAAGGCATCCAATTAAAAATCGATTCTAAATTTGCTCCAAAACATTCATGTATCTATGACAACCATTTTTTTAACTGAAAACTTCGGGTATATGATAATGAAAGACATTAAAATTGATTTTAAAAAAATTTGAACGTTTGAAACATCAAAATCATTATTTTTTTAGACTTGTAATTTTTTTTTACATGTACCATCAACTATATTCATTCCGTGGTAAATCATGTCATTCGTACAAATCCTTTATCAAATAACGGACCGCCTCGTGGCGACCCGTAAAAACAACGGCAGTAGAATACCGAAGGAACAAAGGAGTGAAATTTACAAAAAATCGAAGTCCAAAGGCATGGCCAAAACGAGAACACCTGCCAACCATTCACGCAGGACGAAGTAGTGAACTGTTGGTAAAAATTTTTAAAGGGGACCATGCAAGGACTGTTGTGACTAAGTTTTGTTCAAATCGACCCAGTGGTTTCAGAGAAGATCTTTGAGTGAGAAGTATACGACGGACTCAGGTCACCAATTGATTACAAAAATAAAATATTGGGGAACGTGCTTCCAAGAAACAGGAATTTCACTGTTGCAGAAGTTTCTTAAAATTTTTAAACCAAGCGTGAAAAGTATAATAGATGTGCTAGCCCTGGTGTTATGCTGGTGATGGTGTCATGGGTATCTTTAGTTTCGAGTTCATACATATATTGGTGTATTAGATAATGGCAATCGTTAAATTGGGTAGAACATCATGTACAAGTTGTCAAAATGCATAGCCAAGTGCAGAGAACAAATTTAAAGTATGATTTTATTCATAAAATCGAAATTGAAATTAAGTGTATGGGTACTATTTTTGCCCTTTTTGAACTAATCTGACTTTATACGAACGCCGAACGAACATCGGACGCCTGTGTATAATAGGTCGGCTTGACTTGCCGGATACATTTTAAAGGTGACCATCCAAAGGGTAATGTAACCAAGTTGGTTCCGATTGGCTTTGTTTTATCATATTTATTTTGGTCACAAAATGCAAAGGGAATCAGACACAAGTTATTCAGAAACTAAATTTACAGTGACATCGGTATTTTGTGAATTATTGCAATTTATAAAAGTTTTTCCCCAATACAATACAATTACAGTAATGATAGATTGGCTTCTTGACTGTGTAAGAGATCATAAAATGCTTTTCCAATATTAATGTTTCTCGCTGGCAGCTATCAAGGATTTATGTGGACTTTTCGGATTTATTTTTTTCAAAGGACAGTTTGAACAAATTTGGTTCTAACTGGGCAAGTAGTTTCAAAGGATACCTTCTCATATGTTTTCCATAAGGTTCAATGTAGTTTGAATGAGACACGGGCCTGTCAGATTTTTTAAGGGAACCATTTAAGGACTATTGTGACAAAGTTTATTTTCAAATGGATCAGAGAAGGATCTTTTATATGGTTATTTAGGCTTACTTAGAATTTCTAGGTACGAAGAACTTGATATACATTTTTGCAATTTGAACTTGACCCCTTTTTGTTATATTGCTTTGGAAAAGAATATAAATAAAATTTTGCAAAACATTCCAGAGAATAGAGTGATAACTCAAAAATGAGGTATCTGATTTTCTTCAACATTGCATGCTAGGTATACAAATGTATATTTTTGACCCCACCCCCAAATCGAAATGTACCCATATTAAAATTTATGTACGGCCCTATAATATTTGGTCCTTGGACACATTTTTTAAAACAAAATACCCGTGTAATTCCTCAGGCTATGCTTGCTTAAAATTATCTAAATGGTTTCAGAGGGGGGAAACGCTTTAAAAATTGAAAGACGGACGGAAAACGAACAACATCATGCGGGCTGACAGGTCAGTTGAGCTAATAAAAAAAAAAAAAAACAAATTTTAACTCTGTGTTCCTTCTTCTGAAACCGGTGAGTCCTTTTGGCATTTTTTTTTGAAATGGTACAGATTAATTTTATTCTTTTGTTGCAACATGTTTTAAGAAACAAACAGGAAAAGAAATGCATCAATATCTCTTCAAAACATATTAGCTTGCCCATTTTACCCCCTTGTTTCATTTGTTGCTCAAAAACGGCAAATTAATAAATCAAAATTATAACGTCAAGTATGTTAAATTATTCAAACTCAATGAAAAACCAATCAAAATATACCGTCCAAGATGTCCAAACACCAAATCGCACGACTTTTTGGTCCCATTTCCTCGAGATGGGTTGGGAAAAATTAAATGTCAGTCCTGGTTTGTTTGGATGCAATCTTGATGTAAGAGGTGTCCACAAAGTTTGTGATGGAACAAAACATGTCTCCCCTTAAAAAGGGGAAAACATATGGTTATCAAATTTGAAGAGATGATGAGTCCAGGTTGAAGATAAAAAAATAAAAGCGTTGTTCCATTTCTTTGTGTTATTATAAACAACGAATGGATATGAAGTAATTGTACATAAGGCAAACTCTCTACATACATGGTAAAAATGACAATAGAAAGCTTTCATTGACGTTCTTCATCTTGAAATAACCATGAAGCCTACAGAAAATGGCTTTGCTTATAACTTATAGTGACATCATGACAACCGCTACCATTGCTTTGTGGGGAAATCATTGCTTAATGTCGAATGACGCTACATGTACGTCCATGCATCTTTTCTTGTATTCATTGATACCGGATCACCAACAACTGAAAAAAAATAACTGGCAAATTTAGCTTAAAATCACTTTCCATCCTTGTCCTACAAAAACACTATACAAGAAGACAATCACAACACATAACCAATCACAGTGCACTCAGTCTATTTAAAAAAAAGATGGCTTATAAAAATCATTGCAGGTGGCGAGAGAAAAAAATCGAAGTTACCAAATGTACAATGCCACAGTTTGAAATAGAAAAAAGAACGGAAACGGGGAATGTGTCTAAGAGACAACGACCCAAAGGGGAGTAATAACAACTCAAAGCCACCATAAGATCTTCAATGAATGGTGAGGAAACCCATGAAAGTATGAAGCACAATAACTAAAATATTAAGGGCTAACATCGTGGCACGGGGAGTCTTTTTATCATGGAGTCCATACCGCAGTGGAGAGAAACTCCAATCTGTAACTAAAATTATAGAATACGGAGTAAATGCACATGATCTCTGAAATACATGTTCAAACAAAGCAAGGGAACAATTATATTCTTCATCTTGAAGTCACCATGTATTTGTACAGAATTTTTCTTGGAACTGTGGATTTACTGCATATCCTTACATCTTTGAGTTTACGGTCTTCCAAACGTTTAGATTTTATCTGCACTGAAGAGACATAAGTTGTCGAAATGCGCATATGCAGAATATAAATTCACAGTAACTTCGGTATTTAGTTATTCATTGCTATAATGAAAGGGAAATGGCACTAACCACTTCACTTTTAAAAATGTAAGTCAAAAAGGATCATATTAAGAAAAAGATTGCAGCAATTTTATAGCGTAGTTTGACAATGTATGCAATGTGATCAGCAATCCACTGTGGTTTACTTGTAATTAGATCAGATATGTTGTCGGGGAAGTAGGTTTCCTGGAAGAAAAAAAATCAGGATTTCTAGGACTTAACTCGTCTGTCCTACATTTTTCTCACAGAAATACATACACAACTCAGCATCTAATAAGCAAAATGGGCTCTTCCGATAACTACAATCCTTCGCAAAAACCAGTTTTGATGTTAGGAAATCTAGGTTTGCTGAACTAAACTATACTTTCCTACAGCAAATGTGAGTCTGCTGTACCAGGCTGAAGCTAGCAGCAAATTTCTAGCAGCGAAAAGCTAGCAGCCACTTTTGCGGATATGTCTGAATACCAAATAAACGCATAAGACTATGAACTTTTTAGAAGCTAGCAGCCAAATTGCTAGCAGCCACTTTTTGGGTAAGTATAAAAACCGAAATTTTAAATAAGATCCTAACGGTCATTAAATGCTAACAGATAATTATTGGAGTAGTTGTACATAATTCATGATCAATACTGCTGATAAAGGTTATATTATGGTGGGATTGTCTCATATTTGGGTTAATGAAATCAATATAGACAATCTATTAAGTAGAAATGCATATAATCTCGAAAATATATTTACATAACGTCAATTTTAAATCTTTTGAAGACATTAAAGATATCAACATACATTTAAGATTTTAAGTGAGTCATTACTTAATCTGCACACCTAAATTATAAAATACGTGGCAAAGTTTTATAATTTTTTACCTATTTTGGTTATTTTTCTTTCTTTTTTGTTGTTTTTTATGCTTTGTTTTTGTGTCAAAGTTTGAAAAGTTAAATAACTACGAACGCATGTTATAGACGACAGAGCCGTGCCCTGAGTATCTAAAAACCCAGGAAAAGCCACGTTACATAATTTCTTATGTACATTCCAAGAAAAAGCCGGTATTTAGTCAGAGTAAGTGAGAACCGAACCGTCAATCAAAAACGAACAATCCATGGACAAAGGCAACATCGGAAACACTAAGCAACAAGGACAAAACTTGAGTACGGGACAAAAAAGAAAAATGAAAACACACATACAGATGAACAACACGGAGCCCACAGCTATCTTCTACCTAATCTCATAGTCCTCGAATATAGTTCCTAGCTCTTTTGGTGCATTTGATCTTAATGTGTTTTCTTTTCCATTTTTATAAATTTTTGAAGTTTTTATACAGATCAGGGTATGTATAGCCATCGAATCCATTGTTAAAATTTGTTGTTTTTCTATATTTAAGCAAATCTTAAATCAAAGCCAGGTAGAAAGTGTATGAATTTCCTCTCTTGACTAATCGACGTTGGTTCCCTAATGTTGTGAACTGTCAAAAAAGGAAAACCTTCTATGTAGAGTGCGAGGAAATTTCATTGATATCCTGTGATATCGGTTCGAACTTCGCCTCCGGTAGTTTTCTCTGGCGAGGCAAAGTCGAAACATCATGTAAAGGGAAATTGTTGAGACAACTCATGTTAGACAACCTATAGGATTTAGCGACTTGGGCAGTCATGGTGTAGAATGTTCTAGTAGTTTGCTTCAGATTCTGCAATATCGACCAAAACTTTGCCTCGGTTGATTTTTTTCTGCCGAGACAAAATATTGGTGTTTGGGGGGATTTTTCCCATTTTTGGAAACCATCTGTTAGTGAGCCGTACATTTACCCACCTGAGGATTCGAGCCATGGAGAGTACGAGGACATGTCATGGATATCGGTTCGAACTTAGCCTCGGGTAGTTTTCTCTGGTGAGGCAAAGTCGACTCAACTTAAAAAGTGAAATTGTTGAGACAACCCATGTTAGACGACCTATAGGGACCGGACCGTGTAATTACCCTTTTGGGCAGTCATGGTGTAGAATGTTCTAGTATTTCGTCTTCAGATTCTGCAATATCGACCAAAACTTTGCCTCGGTGATTTTTTTCTGGCGAGACAAAATATGGATGTTTGGTGAATTTTTCCACATTTTTGGAAATTATCTGTGAGTGAACCATGCATATACTCACCCGAGGACTCGTGCTATGGAGAGTACGGGAGCATGTCATTGATATCCTTCGACATCGGTTCGAACTTTGGCCCGGGTATTTTTCTCTGGTGAGGCAAAGTCGAGACATCTTTAAAAGTGCAATTGTTGAGACAACCCATGTTAGACGACATATAGGGACAGGACCGTGATTTTTCCCACTTGAGCAGTTATGGTGTAGACTGTTCTAGTATTTCTGCTTCAGATTCTGCAATATCGACCAAAACTTTGCCTCGGGTGATTTTTTCTGCCGAGACAAAATATGGGTGTTTGGGGAGATTTTTCCCATTTTTGGAAACCCTCTGTGGGTGAACCGTACATTTACCCATCTAAAGATTCCGGCTATGGAGAGCACGAGGACATGTCATTGATATCTTGTGATATCGGTTCGAACTTTGCCTCGGGTATTTTCTCCGGTGAGGCAAAGTCGAGTCATCTTAAAAAGTGAAATTGTTGAGACAACCCATGTAAGAAGACCTATAGGGATCGGACCGTGCATTTACCCACCTGGGCAGTCATGGAGTAGAATATTCTAGTATTTCTGCTACAGATTCTGCAATATCGAACAAAACTTTGCCTCGGGTGATTTTTTCTGGCGAGACAAAATATGGGTGTTTTGGGTGATTTTTCACATTTTTGATAACCATCTGTGAGTGAACCATGCATTTACCCACCTGAGGACTCGTGCTATGGAGTTTACGGGAGTATGTAATTGATATCCTGCGATATCGGTTCGAACTTTGCATCGAATAGTGTTCTTTGGCAAGGCAAAGTCGAGACATCCTGAAAAGTGAAATTTTTTAGTCAACCCATGTTAGACGACCTATAGGGACCGGAACGTGCATTTACCGACATGATGTAGAATGTTCTAGTACTTCTGCTTCAGATTCTGCAATTGCCTCGGGTGATTTTTTTCTGGCGAGACAAAATATGGGTGTTTGGTGACTTTTTCCCTATTTTTTGAAACCATCTGAACGGTAAATGCACTGTCCGTTCCTTATAGGTCGTTTAACATTGGTTGTCTCAACAAACAAAAAAAAAAAAATAGAGCACACAGAAAAGCTAAAAGAAGGAATGATCCTCAAAGCTGGGAAAAATTTCGTAAAGTAAGAAATAGATGTAATTCTCTTGTTTTGCATGCCAAAAGAGAGTATTATGTAAATATTTCAAATAAAATAGAAAATGATGAAATCAGTACTCAAAATTGGTGGAAATTAGTGAAGTCTCTTATGGGAAATAGTTAATCCGGTATACCCCCTATTAAAAGTGACAATGATATTATCGAAGATGACGCGACGAAAGCAAACTTATTATTTTAATAACCAGTGTCAAATTAATGATGCTAATGTACCTCTCCCTGACTTACAAGATTTACCGAATCATAGTTTGAATACTTTGATTGTTAATGAAAATGAAATTGAAGATGTACTCAAAACCCTGGACACCACAAAAGCAATAGGTCCTGACCAAGTAAACCCAAGACTGTTAAAAGAGGCCAGTGCGATTCTGAAAAAAAAAACCCTTTGTAAATTATTTAATTTATCGCTCCAACTTAGTAAATTTCCTTCTGAATGGAAAAGAGCAAATGTAACTCCTGTTTTAAAAAAAGACTGTCCAAGTGATGTACGAAATTATAGGATTTCACTTATTAGCGTAGTTGGGAAAGTTATGGAAAGGGTGATATTCAAACATATTCATAATTACTTACTGGAACATAATATTATAACCCCATTTCAGTCCGGATTTACACCTGGTGATTCTGCTGTAAATCATTGTTAAGTAATACTAACAAATTTGGAAGGGCTTTGGATGAAGGGAAGGAAATAAGGGTAATCTTTTGTGATATAAGATAGAAAATGTACAAATAGAGGCCGCGAGAATCATCACTGGGGGCACAAGATTGACTTTTATTCAAAATTTGTACAAGGAAACGGGATGGGAAAAATTAAGGGAAAGACGTGAATCTCATAAAATTATCTATTTTTATAAAATGATTAATGATCTTACCCCGGCATATTTAAGCTGAATTCTCCCGAACAGGAATAATGATATACACAGTTATAATACGCGTAATTCTTCAGCATTTCAGCCTATTCTAACAAGAACATCTTTCTGCTCAAATTATTTCCTACCCTCGTCTGTTCGAATATGGAACTCACTGCCTGATAATGTCAGAAATATGTCTTCAGTAAACCAGCTTAAAACTTACTTTAGAAATAAAGTTGCTAAAAAACCAATGTACTGTTATATTGGTTCTAGAATTGGACAGATTTTACATTCAAAATTAAGAATGAAATGTAGTAATTTGAAACACGATGTTTTTATCTTTTTAGTAAAAACATGATACAATCTCCACTTTGTCTGTGTGGACAGGTAGAAACTACAAAGCATTTTCTTCTCTATTGCAGACTATTTCAAGAAGCTAGGGAAAGATATATATATTCTCTTCAAATTCCGGAAACGATTACAGCAGATCTATTACTGTTTGGCTCGGAAAATCTCACTCTTGAGCGAAATAAATGTACAAAGCTATATATTAAGTAGTAAGAGATTTACCTCTTGATACCTCTTCTATAGTTCTCCATTATATGATCACACAAACAAATCACTAATTATGTTATTCATCTTTTTTTCTCAATCTCTTGTCATCTTGTTAACTCACCATGAGCAAATGTATTAATGTAAGGATAGATATATTGGATACGGATTAGTATAAGACAATCTGTCTTGTTTCCGAATCCTTTTGATTAATTTGTTTACATGTATTTATTTATTAATTTATGTATTTGTGGATTATAATATTTGACAAGTTGATTAATAAAATATGTTTATATCAATTTCACTTTTCAATATGTCTCGAATTTAACGCGCCAGAAAAAACTACCCGAGGCAAAGTTCGAACCGATATCGCGGGATATCAATGACATGTCCCCGTACTCTTTATAGCCCGAGTCCTCAGGTCGGTAAATGCACGGTTCACTCACAGAGGGTTTCCAAAAATGGGAAAAAAGTCACCCAACACCCATATTTTGTCTCGCCAGAAAAAATCACCGGAGGCAAAGTTTTGGTCGATACTGCAGATTCTGAAGCAAAATACTAGAACATTCTAAACCATGACTGCCCAGGTGGGTAAATGCACGGTCCGTTCCCTATAGGTCGTCTAACATGGGTTGTCTCAACAATTTCACTTTTCAAGATGTTTCGACTTTGCCTCAACAGAGAAAACTACCCAAGGCAAAGTTCGAACCGATATCACAGGATATCAATGACATGTCCTCGTACTCTACATAGAAGGTTCTCCATTTTTGACAGTTCACAACAATAGGGAACCAAAGTCGATAAGTCAAAAGAGGAAATTCATACACTTTCTACCTGGCCTTGATTTAAGATTTGCTTGAATATGAGAAGAAAAAAAACCAAATTATTACAATGGATTTATTAAAATGGAAAAGGAAACACATTAAGATCAAATGCACCAAAAGAGCTAGGAACTATCTTGGAGGACAAAGAGATTAGGTAGAGGATAGCTGTGGGCTCTGACTAAATTGTTTTCATTATTGTTTTTCTGGTGCAGTTTGCTTGTAAATTGTAGCATGTAATTGTAGTTCCTTGCCATTGTAGGTGTTTGCTGTTTTCCTGTTTTTGTAATTTTTCTCGGAATATACATAAGAAATTATGTAACGTGGCTTTTCGTGGCTATTTAGATGCTCAGTGCACGGCTCTGTCGTCTATAACATACGTTCATAATTATTTAACTTTCCAAATTTTCACTCAAAAACAAAGCATAAAAAACAACAAAAAAAGAAAGATAAATAAGAAAAAAGGTTAAAAATTATAAAACTTTGCCACGATTTTTGATAATTAAGGCGTGTAGATTAAGTAATGACTCACTTAAAATCTTATATTCATGTTGATATCTTTAATGTCTTCAAAAGATTTAAAATTGACGTAATGTAAATATATACGAGATTATATGCATTTCTGCTTAATAAACTGTCTATATTGATTTCATTAACCCAAATATGACACAATTCCACAATAATATAACTTTTATCAGCAGTATTGATCATAAATTATGCACAACTACTCTAATAATTATTTGTAAGCACTTAATGACTGTTTTGGTCTTATCTAAAATTTCGGTTTTCATACTTACCCGAAAAGTGGCTGCTAGCAATTTGGCTGCTAGCTTCTAAAAAGTTGATAGTCTTATACGTTTATTTGGTTTTTAGACATATGCGCAAAAGTGGCTGCTAGCTTTTGGCTGCTAGAAATTGGCTGCCAGCTTCAGCCTGGTGTCTGCTATTAGAAATACATACAAATCTCCGCATCCAATGAGTGTTTCTGAAGAGTAAACTCGTGAGAGGAATTATTTTCCTCTGCAAACCAAGGCATTGTATATCAAGTGCGTAAAACCTTTGTTCCCTATGGTTTTGCTGAGAAAAACCGAGTTTAACTGCAATTTGCTCATTTTTACTTGCCATATGAACAGACGACACATCAATGGCAGTCCCCCATAAACTAAAACAATATATTTGTGATCCCTGAAAAGATGAGTCCAATTTTAAAAACATATTCACCTTAGGCAGTCGTCTTTTATAAAACAACTATAGTGGTGTGGTCATTTGTGGTTAGAGTTGGCATGGAGGTATCAGGGAAGAAGATATTGAAAGTTTTTCCAAATGGTTCAGTTTTAAAATAAACTATGTCCCTCAGTTTACGGCGATCTTCAAGAAGAATTCTCCTTTAAATGACCATAAATACCCCTTTCACAGCATTTTTGAAGTTGAACTACCCCTCAATTTCCTCAATTTCCACCAAAATAGAAGGTGCATATGTTCAATGTAGTTAGAAACAATCTGCAAAGTTTCAGACCAATGTGTTAAACGCTTTGAAGGGAGTTGATTAACAAAACGGGTGCCAAGCCTATACAATATTGTTGAAAGATGACTAAGCTCAACTACCTTTAAAATCCGATAAATTAAAAATTGTCAGGAAAGCATTAGGTGCACACTCTGCAAAATTTTACTTGAAGAAAAACTGATAGAGGAGTTGATTACACAAAATGTGTACCCTTGCCTATAGCATATTGTTGAGAAGTGACATATAAAGTGTTCAAATATATGTAAAATCGCAAAAAAATCATAAAATGCAACCAAAATAAGAGGTGCACATGTTCATTTTATGAAGAAATTTATCGATGTAGACCCGCAAGACGGATAGAAGGACAGATAGACAGGATGAAATCTATATACCTTCCAAACTTCGTTTGCCGTTAATATAATAATGTGGAAACCCACAGCATTTTTACATGGGACAATTTTTAACACCTATATTAACGGGTTTGTTTACAATTTGTCCATCAGCTCCATTCGAGAAGATCTCGGACTTGAATGTGTTTTCCCATCTGCTGTCATGAAAATGTATGAAACTTTTACACATACAATAAATTAATTACGACAGTTTGGTTCTAAGTGGCAAGAATTTCTCCAGAAGAATTAAAGATCTGTGAATGTTTTTCACATAGCGTCTAAGGTGATAATGTTTTCTAATCTGCCGGCCACCTTCATAATGGAAACCTGATAACCACGTTTTTAAGGGGACCACCGGAGGCAAATGTGGCTACTTTTGAAATCCTGAAATCAAAAGACATTTGATATCCCGAAATCCAAAGACTATATTTCCATAATTGCTGTATGTATTGATCGCACAAAAAGGCAGAACTGTCTTTCTCAGTTGCATAAAGCAACGGACTATACGCAAAAATACCGGACATTAAGCACAATTGTCAGACAAAAAGCAAATCGGACAAAAAGCGTTGGACTAAACGCAAAAAAATCGGACAAAAAGCAACGGACAAAAAACAAATCGGACCAAAAGCGTTGGACTAAACGCAAAAGTTTCGGACAAAAAATAAAAATTTTCAGACAAAAAGCAAATCGGACAAAAAGTAAATTTCGGACAAAGAGCACTGTATCATACTTATAGTACAACTAAATGACTGTCGTGAATATCAATAAAAATATCACGAGTGCCGAACATCGCGGAAGGATTAAACGAGTTGCGGAACAAAGTTCCGCAACGAGTTTAACCCCCTTTTTTGATCGACACGAATGACTTTTTATTGATATCCATGATTGTTCATTGTTCAAAGTCAAAGTCATGAGAACACATTATCTGGTATTGTTTGAAAGTTCTTATCACATGCGCATATGCAGAAAGTCAATTCACAGTGACTTCGGTATTTACATTGTAGTTATGGACTACACTTGCAAAGAATCAAGCCTTACAACCTACTATTCAAAAGATATGACCAATGTGAGACTTTTCATAAATCATTGTGAAATGTCAAGATCTAGGTCAAGAGGACAAAAATTCTTGTAAAAGTAAAGGTGTCATCAAAAGAAATATTCATGCGAAATATGAAGTTAAGATAATTTACAATTAAAAAATGGACTTATGTTAAATCTTATTATTTTAATTTCAAGAATTCTGTCATTTGCAAAGGTCAAGGTAACGTGTGCCAAATAATTTGGTATCATTTAAAAGGTCTTGCTACAAAATGTACAAGGAAAGCATATACAAAATATACAACTTGTGACTTCATGATGAAGATCAATAATAAAAGCGTTGTTCCTTTGCATGTTTTTTACCATGTATTTAAAGAGACTTTGTCTCATGTGCATTTACTTAATATCTTTTCATTCACCAAAACATATCAGATGCCTTGTAAAGATATACAAAATGTAAAATTTATATTTTGGGGTAAACACACAAACAAACAGGTAGATAGAATAGACAGACCAACAGGGGGGACAGAAAAAAAACATAAATGCCGACCAGATATTTGATTCTCGTGGGCATAAAAATCGGCTTACCAAACATTTTAGTTATTTCGGGTTTGTTTTTTTTTTTAAAAATATACTTAACCGAAACCAGTTTAACGTTTACTTCGGTGCTGGC
The DNA here is from genome assembly GCA_002080025.1 of Modiolus philippinarum. Taxonomy (NCBI): domain Eukaryota; kingdom Metazoa; phylum Mollusca; class Bivalvia; order Mytilida; family Modiolidae; genus Modiolus; species Modiolus philippinarum. The sequence continues at coordinate 16,959 of MJUU01023457.1, forward strand.
CCGAAAACCGATAAATTTTGGAAACATGAAATATCTAAATTAAGGTGTTTCGGGGGACTACGAAAAAATCCATCAGAATTTTTCAATGATTTGCAGAATTAAACTTCAAAAATTGAATTTCCAAGAAATAAAATAAAAATTGGGGGTCACTTACCATTTCAGCTCACAATCTTTCTCCGAAAATATGGAGTTTTTAGTTGAAATGTTAAGGAAAATTACAATTTTTTACAAATTATTCAAGTTAAATTCATGCGAATTTTGATTAATTTTGTATATTGCTAGCCCCTGTATTGATCTTTGTAAAAACAAAAAGAAAAATGGGGGTCACGGACCTTATCAAATTATTTCACAAATTAAAAATTTCCATAGTTTTTCAAATTGTAAAATATTTTTTTGAAATTACCTCCCTTGTTTAAATTTTCATTTCAAAGAATTTTACAGTACAAATACTATTCTGAATTTTTCGTCAAAAATGAATGGTAAACTAAGAGAAATAGACCAATTGTTTATGTTTTAAGCCAAATATCGTACAGATTTGTCCACATATTAAAAATGTTTGTATATTTCTTTCATAAAAAATACCTATCATAGCATGAAATATGAAAACAAAATGGCGGAATACCACCGACCCACCTTAAAGAAAATTTCTTTTAAACCCAGAAAAATATCACATTAACTTCGATATTTTGTTATTTATTACCACTGAGCCGATGCCACTGCAGGTTGACTGCTAGTCCCCGAAGGTATTCACCAACCCAGTAGCCAGTACTTGTGTACTAGCCTAGACACCGATATATTATTGAAACATGAAATATCTAACTTTTAGAAAATCTCAATTAAAACTAAGGAATATTTCTTTCTTGCACAGCTGTGCCCTTAGCTGATTTTGGCTTTTCTATTAAGAACTTTCTGGATATTTGTTCAGTATCAGTTAAACACGTTTTTAGGTTTATAGATTTCCAATGTTGCGAATTTATCTGCACTGAAGAGACATAAGCTGTCGAAATGCGCATTTGCAGAAATAAAATTCACAGTGACTTAGGTATTTAATATTTATTACCACTGGGCCGATGCCACTGCTGTCGGGCTGTTAATCTCCTGGGGTATTTACCAACCAAGTAGCCAGTACTTCGGTGCTGGCTCGAAACCAATATATTTTTGAAGAATGCAATATCTACATTTTAGAAAATTTCGTTTAAAGCTAAGGAGTATCATGATTTTATTATGTCAAGTTTTCTTACTATTGGGTCGATGAATGTCTGTGGTTGTAAAAATGTTGTGATCGACTTCTATTAGTCTTTTTGTCAGGCAATGGATGACAGAGATTGTAAGAACACTTTGCAAGTTAAGATTATGTTTGTTGACGATCCCGCATCCATGGAGATAAAAAGCATGAATGTAGTGTTGCTTGACAATAAGCAAAGAATTCCGTTCAAACCGGTGCTAGGGGCCGTCTGATGTATATTATATATTTTAGCTCATTGTTGAAGGCCTCATGGTGACTTCAAGATGATGAAGAACAATAAAAACGTTGTTCCATTTCTTAGTTTCACCATGTATTTGTAGAGAATTTGTCTCATTTGCATTTACTCCATATCGTTTCATTGCTAATTCCAAATGTTGTGATTTTATCTACACTGAAGAGACATAAATTGTCGAAATGCGCATATGCAGGAACAAAATTCACAGTGACTTCAGTATTCTTTTATTTCCACTCGGGCGATGCAACTGCCGGTGGACTGTTAGTCCCCGAGGTTAATCACCAACCCAGAAGCCAGGACTTCTGTGGTGGAGGGAAAACTGGTTTCATTTAGAACTAAGGGGTATCTCCCTCTTTAAAAGCTATGTCCTTAGCTGATTTTGGCATTTCTATTTAGATCCTATTGGTTATTTATTCTCTATCAGTTGAACATGTTTTTGGGTTGATAGATTTACAATGTTGTGTTTTATCTGCACTGAAGAGAAAAAAGCTGCCGAAATGCGCATATGCAGAAACAAAATTCACAGTTACTTAGGTATTATGTTATTTATTACCAGTGGGCTAATGCCACTGCTGGTGAAATGTTAGTCCCCGGGGTATTTACCAACCCGGTAGCCAGTACTTTGGTGCTGGCCCGAAAACCGATATATTTTGGAAACATGAAATATCTAAATTTTAGAAAATTTCGTTTAAAACTAAGGAATATTTCCCTTTTGCATAGCTCTGTCCTTAGCTTATTTTAGCTTTTTTATTTAGATCTTGTTGGATATTTGTTCTATCAGTTTTTCACGTATTTGGGTTTATGGACTTCCAAATATTATGATTTTATCCGCACTGAAGAGACATATAAGTTGTCGAAATGTGCATATGCAAAAACAAAATTCAGTTACTTAGGTATTTTGTTATTTATTTCCACTGGGCCGATGCCTCTGCTGGTGGACTCCTAGTCCCCGAGGGTATTAACCAACCAGAAGCCAATACTTCGATGCTGGCCCGAAAACCGGTTTTGTTTAGATTTAAGGAGTATCTCCCTCTAACATTGCTATATGCTTAGCTGATTTTGGCCTTTCTATTTAGATCTTATTAGTTATTTGTTCGCTATCAGTTTTAAGTAGGGATGGCAATTTCACAGATATACTGTAACCGGTTATTCGGAAAACCTTTCGACCGATTAACCGGTTAACCGGTGTTTAATGAAATATTGAATGTTTTCCAGATAGTTAGATGTGTTTCTTGATATACATCATCGGAGAAAGGGAAACTAAGAAAAAAATAAATAAGATAGCCATTAGATACTTTCCAGTCGTCATCGCAGGAAAAATGCTCCTGTGATATTCTACTTTTTTCTTGGTTTATATAAAATTGTTTTACCATTTTAATCCATAAATATTTTTCTTTTTTTTTCAAACTGCATTAATTGGTTTATTTAGTGGAATAACAAATTTTCTTGGTGTTAATTATAGTTTTCTTTATTTTGTGAAGAGACATGTCCAGCCCCTCATGAAGTGCTCAACCCACTGGACATTATTATTGTTTGTATTATTATACGTAATACATCTTTATAAATTTGATAATACAATGTACTACCATGTACATGTATATCCTGTTACAACAGTACATTATAATTCAACATTTTGTAAATTCATGTAAGCTATATAATTTCTATAGTAAGATAATTAGCAAATTAAGCCAGTGTTATTAGACTTCAGTTGAAGGCACTATGATAGGACTGAAAATTTAAAAGTAATTATTTAATTATGTGTTATGTAAACAACTTGTCAATTAATTGGTCGTTGATATGTATCCAAACAATTAAATAAATAGAGATACCGATGTCTGATTGTACACACAACAGTATACAACTGAAATAAATTTTGATGCCGAGTTTGCTAACCGGTTACACCCTATTCGACCGATTAACCGACTAACCGGTTACTCGTTGCCATCCCCAGTTTTAAGCGTAATTGGTTTTATTGACTTTCAAACGTTTTGATTTTATCACCACTGAAAAGACATAAGTTGTCGAAATATTCAGAAACAAATTTCAAAGTAACTTCGGTATTTTGTCATTTATTACCAATGAGCTGATGCCACTGCTGGTGGGCTGTAAGCTGCAACCCTGTAGCTAGTACGTCGGTGATTGTCCGAAAACATGAAAAATCTAAATCTTAGAAAATTGCTTTCAAAACTAAGGAGTATCTTCTTTTTGCATAGCTCTGTCCTCGGCTGATTTTGGTTTTTCTATTTAGATCTTATTTGTTATTTGTGCTCCACGCGTGGCACCCGTCACACTGCCAGTGAAAATTCCGATTTTGTCACAGTCGGTGTTAGTCAGTCCGGTAACAAACTCTGGATCTACCCCGTAAAACTTCTGAAGTGACAATTGCAACAGTGACTGAACATACCCTTGATGTATAAGTTTTTGAGACAGTAATTTCGCTCTGTTGACAAATTAAGGACTATTTCCCTCTTGAACAGCTCTGTCCTAAGCTGATTTTGGTTTTTCTATTTAGATCTTATTGTTTATTTGTACTCTATCAGTTTTACACGTATTTGGGTATACGGACTTCCAAATGTTTGATTTTATCTGCACAGAAGATATATAAGTTGTCAAAATGCACATATGCAGAAACAAAACTCACAGTAACTTGGGTATATTGATAGTTATTGACTTGAAACAAAGATATCTCTAATATTGCAAGGACGAATTCTGGTCACCTGGCAAGATTTGAACAAACAATTATACATGAAAAAGGCAAATAATAGCTTAATCAAATTGTATCTAAAATTGGAGTTGTTCTATTTCTTAAAAAGCTTTCCTCGTTTTTATTGAAAAATTATTCAAAATTCGAGGAACTGATAAAAGTAAATGTGTAAAAAGAGATGTCGACTTAACATTTTCCGTGAATCATTTAATCATCTCTGAGTTCCGATGACTGAAGATTTTACACTTTACCAACCTTTCAGTACTGCCGCTTTCTAATTTTCGTCCCTTTTTCTTAGTGTGATATTATTTTACTATCTAGGCATGGGCGTCTCAAGTTCATATCGATGTTTACGTTTTGTTTACGTTTTGTCTTATTTGTGCAGTTCCCTGGCAGACTGTGGCATGTAAATGCATTTTACAGCCATAGTTTATGTTTATATGTCCTTTCATCTTCTTGAGCTGGCAGGCAGTTTTCTGACGAAAACTACTAGACCCAGTTTTCCAAATTACGTTTGTCTGATTCTTTTTCGAGTCCAAGAAAGTAGTCTAAA
>MJUU01023457.1:21770-48904 GCA_002080025.1 Modiolus philippinarum
AAAAGAGGGGTCCGCATAGGTCTTTTCTTATTCTAGTAACAAATCCAGATGTCCCAAGTTCCTATGGTTCTGTGCGTCTTTTTTATTGTATTTTTATGATACAGGTCTTGGCTTGGCTAATTATGATCTGTGATTGAAATGCTTAATATTTGAAGGTATTTTCTGTACTCTTTATTAATAGAATAAAAACAAAAATCAAAATGATAAAAAATTTCAACAGCAAATATCACATACATTATGCATAGATCATGCAGTTAATGGTAAGAAAAGTACGAAAAACACCTGCTGGCCGAAAATTACAATAACATGCCATAATCTAATATGGAACTGCACAAGAAAAACATTAAAAAGACCAAGGACAAACGTAGACAATTATATATAGATATGAACTCGGGATAGCCGGATTTGGTACCAGCACAAACAAGAGAGCTAGTGGTAGGAACAAGCCGGTTTATAGATACCAAAACATCACATTATCTATCCCAATTTCTCTATTATACAATAATTGTACAAATAAAACCCAATACAGATAACTTACTAACTTAAAGACCATGACCTTGTGGTAAAAGAATAAGACAAAAAATAAATAAGAAAGATGGGTCAAGTAATCGACTCTTAACTGACGGCTAGTTCATGGAGCCTAGTAAAACACGTGCCCTGTCGTACTACGGAATAGAAATCAAATTCAAGACTTTCCGGTAAAGGATCATCATAGATTTCAGTAGACATCGGCAGTATCAGTGAGGTCAATAGACCTGTTAGATATCAAGAGATTGGACCCAAGCCATTTAAACAAAATCATGCAGAAGATTATGTAAAATTGTATTCGATATATCACTAACCAACCATCGTCACTGTAATATCAATAGTTTAAACAATAATCAGACACAGAGCTTCTTGTATATTTGTCCACTGAAATAAAATGGACCCAATGCAGTAGATGTGTAGCCGTTTCCATGGCAATACCTGTACTTATATAGATATATAGATGACTTACCCGCCATCACTACTGTAATAGTAGTAGTATAAACAGTACTCAGAACCAAAAGTTCAAGTACAATACGTACTGCAGTAAGATTTGTAGTAGTTTTCATAGCAACAACTGCACTTATATAGATAACTTACCCACCATCACCACTGTAATAGTAGAAGAACAACTGCGAGCCAAACATCCAGCACAGTACCCACTCCAGTAAGATATGTAGTAGTTTCCATAGTAACAACTGTACTTATGTCGATAACTTACCCGCCATCACCACTGTAATAGTAGAACAGACATATTCCGAACCAAAACTTCCAGCACAGTACCCTACGCAGTAAGATGTGAAGCAGTTTCAATGGCAATACATGTACTTATACAGATCACTTACCCGCCATCACCACTGTAATTAAAGTAGTGCAGACGGAACTCTGAACCAAAGCTCCATGCTAGCTACCTTTTGAAGTAAGATGTGTAGTAGTTTCCATATTAAAACCTGTACTGATAAAGATAACTTACACGCCATCAGCACTGTAATAGTAGTAGTACAAACAGTACTCAGAACCACAATTCACAGCAGAGTACCCACTGCAGTAAAATGTGTAGTAGTTTCCATAGTTACAACTTATACAGATCACTTATTCGCCGTTACCACTGTAATAGTTGTAGTATAAACAATACTCCGAACCAAAACTTCCAGCACAATAACCAATGCAGAAAGATGTGTAGTAGTTCCCATAGTAACAACTAATATAGATAACTTACCCGTCATCACTACTGTAATAGTAGTAGTACAAACAGTACTCAGAACCAAAACTTCCAGCACAAGACCCACTGCAGTAAGATGTGTAGTAGTTCCCATGGTAACAAGTTCTACAGATCACTAACCCGCCATCACATTGTAATAGTAGTAGTAAACACAGTACTCAGAACTAAAACTTCTCGCACAGTACCAACTGCAGTAAGATGTGTAGTAGTTCCCAAAGTACCAATTAATATGGATAACTTACCCGCCATCACTACTGTAAAAGTAATAGTACAAACAGTACTCAGAACCAAAGCACAGTATCAACTGCAGTAAGGTGTGTAGTAGTTCCTATAGTAACAACTAATACAGATAACTTACCCGGCATCACTACTGCAATAGTAAAAGTGCAAACAGTACTCAGAACAAAATCTTCTAGCATAATATCCACTGCTGTGAGATGTGTAGTAGTTTCCATAGTAACAACTGTACTTATATAGATAACTTACCCGCCATCACTACTGTAATAGTAGTAGTACAAACAGTACTCAGAACTAATACTTCCAGCACAGAACCAACTGTAGTAAAATGTGTAGTAGTTTCCCTAGTAACAACTAATATAGATAACTAATCCGCCATCACCACTGTAATAGTAGTAGTACAAACAGTACTCAGAACTAATACTTCCAGCACAGTACCAACTGTAGTAAAATGTGTAGTAGTTTCCCTAGTAACAACAAATATGGATAACTTACCCGTCATCCCTACTGTAGTAGTAGTAATACAAACAGTACTCAGAACTAAAACTTCCTGCACAGTACCAACTGCAGTAAGATGTGTAGTACTTTCCATAATAACAACTGTGCTTATAGATAACTTACCCGCCATTACTACTTTAATAGTAGTAGTACAAACAGTACTCAGAATCGAAGCTCCCAGCACAGTACCAACTACAGTAAGATGTGTAGTAGTTTCCTTAGTAACACCTATATTAATACAGATAACTTACCCGCCATCACTACTGTAATAGTAGTAATACAAACAGTACTCAGAACCGAAGCTCCCAGCACAGTACCCACTGCAGTAAGATGTATAGTAACGGTTGTAGTAATAACTGTACTTGTAGCATGTGTCTACTGCCACACAAACACCTGTAGATATAAAAATGTACTCTAGTTGGCTGTAATATAAAAAGTTATATTCCTTGTTGCTATAATGACGGTCATTATAATTAACGCAATGAAAATTTGAGACGATACGGAGTAATTGCACATGAGACAAAGTCTCAACAAATACATGTCAAAACCAAGCAATGGAAAACTTATTTATTGTTGTTCTTCATTTAGACAAACGACCAACATTAGACAATTAAACAACCATAGGGTACTCATTGAATCAACTGTAAGAATATGTGGCATAAGAAAATGATCAGATGTGATCACTATAAAAAGATGGTCAGATTATTTAGAAAGAACAGAAAATAAAATGTTAAATGTCAAATTTTCTTGCAATTGACTCGATGAGTGCCCTGCGGTTGTTTATTTGTTGTAATTGTCTTCTGTGAATCTTCTTGTGAAGCAAAGGATGACAAAAGTTTTAAGAGCACTCTAACAGTTAATTAATGTTTGTGGACAACCTATCATCAATTACAGGAAGGATACATATATGTATATGTATCGTTGCTAGACATTTAGCAATGAATTCCACTCAAACCGTTTATAAGGACCGTCTTGAGGTATGAACAGAGCTCATTGCTGAAGGACTAATGGTGGTTTCAAGATGAAGCACAACAATAAAAGCGTTGTTTAATTGCCTGGATTAATCATATCTTTGTAGGGACTGTCTCATGCACATTTACTCCATATCCTTTCATTGTTTGTAGCTAGGTAAATGATGTATAGGAGCTCAGTGCAGATCAGCTACGATGAAGTATCGTATATAGCACAGAGGATTCAATGTCTTTTGACAAGCAATGCCGCCACACAAAGTTATTATTCTTATATAGTCGACTGAAGTATATGACAACTCTACATACTTTACATGACCAATGGATAACTTTGCAAGGCCTTATACTAGGCTTGATAAATTTTGTATATATTCGTCTGAAAATCAGCCCAACATTGTAAGATCTGCAATTTGTATCAGCAAATATATATTTACGAAATGCGTCCTTAAGGTAGTAGACTTAGGTGGGGGGGGGGACTCCTTTTTCAGCACAAATTACTTGCTTTGATTGGTATCAGTAATGCAAACAATTTAGAAATTTTTCTCATACATAGAAATAAAATATTCATGTTATCATTAAACTGCACTTCTTTTCATAGTGCTTTCATCTAAATATTTGCAAAAGGGGGGATAATTCTTTTTTCCCGACGTTAAGAGTTAAATAATTTTAAGTATTTTTATGCAGTTTTCCTAACATAGTGAAAAAAACGAGTTCGTTGAATATTAGGATTTTCATCTAAAAGAATGTGAACGACGGTATGTTTTTCAGCAATGTTTTGACAACATATTTTCTTTTTTACTGCAATTCAACACTTATTGCATGCTTATAATCAGTATTCTCTCTTATTTAGTTCGACAAGATTCTATAAAGAAATTTGGCAATTCATACTCTTTTTATGCCGATTTTTATACATCTACAGTACAGTGGTATATGCCTTATAGTGATTTCTGAACAGAATTTAAGACTCCTAAGATAGGGGGTTTTCTGTGAACTATATATCCAAACTCGTTTTCCTGGACCCAAACCCTCCCCCCATGTGTGGCGAACGGCTAAAAACAAATACACAAAAAGACTCACAGTAAAAATCAAACTAGTAAAAAGTCCAACTTATCAAGACGAGTACCCTTACAATGAAGTACATACAACATGAAGACAATACACACAGGTACTGTCCGGACAAATGCTCGCAGTCACTTACAGCTAGCCAAGGACATAACTTCCGTTGACTATGATATTAAGCCTTCTTACATATGAAATTTCAATTGAAATACTTCTAAATAGATTTGGTATAACAACATCATCAATTATGAAAGAAGAACATGATATTGTGCAACGCCAAACACTGCCAACATGAAAAATTGTTTAAATTCAGTTATCGTGCAAAGCATCCAGGAGATGATCAATATTTTTGCCAACAAAAGCCAGAAGTAAAGATTCAACAACAATGCTACATCCATATCCTTTATGAATAAGTCCGTTCAACGGATCAATAAGTCTGGAAGGACAATTTTTGAATTTATGAGCTTTGCAAATGATATTACCATAGAAGTCTGGATGCGAAACGCCCCGACGTACAAGAGCCCCGCATGTAGAACCAAAGTTTCCCAATAAGTCAATGTATCTATAATAAAATTTAGAGAATGTTTTTATCAATTTATGATATCTAAACCCTTGATGCAGAAGTTTTTCAGTGAGACAAAGATTTCGGTCGTTGAAGTCAGAAACATTACTACATACTCGTGCATATCGAACAAGTTGTGAAATGTAGACCCGTAAGAAGGGGCTAACGGAACATCGCCGTCGAGATGGGGGGAATTGACTATAGGGAATGAGAAATCATCCCTTTTATCATATTCATCATTCGCTATTCACTGCAATCTCATTTACCTGTCGATAACGAGTAATTCCGTGCATAGGGAAAAAGGCAAGAATAAATTTATTTCTAGAACAAACTAAAATATATGAAGCGGAGATTAGAATATCAACATATTTTTAGCGGATCTCGGACGGCGTTGTTTTATTTATTTTTTTTCTGTGATTTTTTTTTTGTTTTAGCGTTTTTTGTTTTTGTTTTCTAACGTAAATATCATTTTTCTACAAAGGGGTTATACCAATAGCTTTTATTTGAAATAAAAGTCTTGATATTGTCTTTCCAACCTAAAACTGACCTATTTAAACAACATTGCATGTCTCAGGAAATCGAATAAAGATTCGCACTTTTGATGACTTGAATTCAAGTTCCACATTTTTCATGCACGTGTCGAAATCCACTCTTTTTCATAATCTGACCCCCCTCCGAAAACAGAATGGAATAACTAGCAGACACAACACCTTCACAAGTTAACTCAATTTTTTGCAAAATTCACGTATAACATAAAAAAAATAATGAAACTGAGTAAAAAAATGAATGTTAGATAGTATGACGGAAGAGCCTGAAATCATCCGCCATTCAAGATACAAGATATGTTCTAGAACGAGTAAACTATATGCCATGCTTTACCGTAGAGGAGACCCCCCCCCAAAAAAAAAAAGATATAAGAAAGTTCAGCGAGTAGGTCTAAACAATAAAATAGCATACGATGAGGACCATGTAATACCATATAATTCTTTTTATATCAAATTTTACACCGCCAAATTTGAAATTTGAAATTGATATGACAAACACTGTAAAAATATAGGAAAATGCATTTATTAAATCTCAATATAGATAGGCTATGGTTCAAGAGGAAGTCTCAACATGACCTGATTGTATTTGTTTATCAAACTGACAAAATTAGCATTGTTAAATAGGTATTTGAAAATATATAATCGATCTGATACAATGAAATGAGAGAAATTCATATGTCTAATTTATGAAGACCCCCCCCTGCGTAAAAACTGCTAAAAATATAACAGGTATTATAAATGTTTATTTGTCATATGGTTCAAGTACTGTATGTAACACAAATTGAATTTTATTTCTTGAGCTTTTTACTGTGGCATCGGACTGTACTTCTGCACATTAATTTTACAAATAGCATGACTTATCTATTTTGAATTTAAGAAGGACAACTCGAATGTCTTTCGTTCATCTCTTTTGTAAGTCATACGTACACACGAAAGCGACGAAACGAGACGTAGCGATTTACGAAGGAAATATGGCTTAGAATGAAGATTTTTCAACTACTCTGCATATACAATTATTTAGTTAAACAATCACAACATTGTAATTGGAAGTGTTAACTTTTTTAAATTTACTTTCGCTTTTTTTATGATTGTGCAATAACTAGTCCCCGTACGTTTAGGGTCTCTTTCGTCAAAATGTGAAACATCTCTAATAACAGATCAATCACTTCATAGCTGAACGATTGAGCCCACGGTTTTTATTTGGTCCGTGTTGTTCATTCAAGAGGTATAATTTCTAATTCAGTGGTTGAAAAACAATATGGAGCAACGGAAGCAGAATACAGAAGGAACAAGTGAAGTAATGATTACAAAAATAGCAAAGTCCATAGACATGGCAAAGACGGGAACACAGAAAAACAAAGACAAAACAAGGACGTTAGAAATAAACACAAAACGAATCAACACAAAGAAATAAAGTCAATAAAAGTAGATACGAACTCCTTAAATATAAATCAACTATAACAATAACAAGAACTCAGAGGAAAACTATTGCAATACTATTTGCAGTTATAAGAAGAGTAACCAGTATCTGTTCTCCCACTAAACTGCCAATGAGAAACCCCTTCTTTACGCAGAAGTGTATTACAGCATCCAATTTCTTGTGTGTGCTTTGTAAAAGTTATCATGGTCATCACAACTTAACCACATCTGTAATAATGCCCTACCTTTAAAGACAAGAAGTTTCCATGTTTAAGTACTGATTGACAAAACCAAAACATTGATTTAACACTTACTCTTCTCTAAACTGATCAAGATGAATTATGCAAAAGATTATCGAGAATAATTTATCAAATATGCAACTGATACAAAAATATGTATTTCGATCAAAAGATAAATAATACCATATTTCACTTTTCACTACATTACACACCGCGCCACTTACCGTACTGTTTGTTGAAAATATGCATTTTTAAGGTAGATGTAATTTAATTTTTGATCGTGATTTAAAAAGAACTATGAACTAGAATTGCAATTGCAAGCAATTACTAATGTCACGCCTGGTAGCCAATTCGATGATTCCATCTTATTCGCAGCGTCAAAAATCTACCTAGCAATCAATTTTACTTTCAATGTTAGAACTTTGACGTATTTGGGTGGCCATCTTGGTTTTCTTATTAATTGCATTATCATCCTCTTCTTGGGATCCAACGTTTTGCCAAATATGAATGAATTGTGTAAGTCATGTTTGAGATTTTATCACTTTTACTGAAATCGGACAATTTTACGTGTGGACGTAACTTGGCAGCCATCTTGGAAATGACGGCCGTTTGGAAATTTTTACAAATGCAGACATAACTTCACAAGGTAGTCCAACTATGTGCCAAGTATGTATGAATTCTGTCAAAAATCATTGGAAAAAAGAAAGAAAGAAAGCGAAATAATAATAGTAATTGAGAAACGGACAAAGAACAATATGTCGTCTTGACTACGTCTGGGGCGACATAATTATGATAAAAAAATTTCATGCGATTAAATACGGCTTAGAGGTAATTTAAAAAATGTTTTTTGAAATGACAGAAATCATTTAAGAAGACAAAATACCAAAGAGAACAAATAACCAATATGATGTAAGCGTAAAGGAGATACTCCCTAGTTTTATACAAATTTTACTTAAATTTTAATACTGCCAGTTTCTGAATATATTCAGTTTTAGGTAGGCACACAGATACTTGCTATTGGGATTAGTAAATATCCATGGGGGCGAGAAGTCCAAAAAGTAAAGGCATGCTTTGTTGTACTACACCTCAGAATTGAATACATACGTCAATACAAGCAATATATTTTACTTTTTAGTTTATAATTCCCGCTTTATTGGAGTCTTCCGACGATGTCAAGCCTACTGTAATGTAGTATCAATTAATACGCACAAAAAACTTACAAAAAGGGTTACGGATGTTATGATAAAAATTCGGCGACTGTCAATCCAGTAATATCTTGGAATCTATTGAAATATTTCAATCCTCATTTTGGCACAGGCACATTGGAACGATCATAAAACAAACCCTAACTCTAACCCTACAACAGCAAAACTTACATACCCCTAGCTCTGTTTGCGAAAAAGACGTACACATTACATGCACGACAGTAGCGAATAAGCTGTGAAATGTAGACTTTATTTTTAAGTTTGGATTTTAACTGTCCCCAATTGTCAATATAAAGGTAAAGGTCTAGGTAGAATGCTGTTGTTGGTGTATCAGTTGTCTTTTTAATGTCAAGTTCATTTTGGTTAATGAGATGTACATAATCCTTAAATCGAGGATTGTTTCAAATTAAGCATTATTATTGTAACGTAAACTGAAACTAAAGAACCCGAATGGCTAGATTTTTCTCTTTCTTCTGATCCTCGCTACATACGAATATAAAACAATTCTATCAGAAATTACGTATAAATAGTCCCCATTGGTATCCCGATTGTCTGTTGCAAAAAACAATTATGCAATTATTTATACAATACCAAATATGAGTATCTTTTTTCACCTTTTTTGGTGTAGAAAGACTGATGAATGAGATCAAGGAATAGGAAAAAATCTAGTATCAAAATTACAAACAAAGGACAATGACCGAAAACTACAATCACATGCCAGAACTCATAAGCGAACTGCACTAGAAAAACACCAATGAAGACAAGAGACAAACGCACTTAACGATAGGAACTCGGGACAGCCGGACTTGGCACCGTGGCTAACCAGCGGTAGGGTTAAACCGGTTCATGGGGACCCAAACTTCACAAATCGAAAATACTTCTACTACTGCTAATAATACTACAAAAACTAACGAAAAAATGTATCACAACACCAAAATAGAGATAACATGAAACAAACATAAAAAAAAACAAAAAACATCAAAATAAAGCACAAGCAAATTAGAGGTATCATCTAGTGAGCTCGTAGGCTAAGCGTATGAACCAGTCTCGCAGTCGATTAAAATAAGTTGGTGAATGACAGATGATTGCCAATTGATGAATGCTTATTTCTATCCCTTAAAAATATGAATACGTTACCAAGAGAAATATATTTACTATGCACGGATTTATAAAATAGTTTATTTTAAAATATTTTAGTGATTTTAAGATAAACAGTAAATGGAAAGGGCGTTTCTAATTTCACAAAAACATATTATCAAAGTACACAAGGCTAACAGACCGTTTCTTTTAAGGTACACTGGGCTTGCAAGACGTTGTAAAGCTACATATTGGGATCAATCCATGTGTTTAATATAGGGATTTTTTCAATGTCTATTTACTGCATATTCAATTATTCTCCATTTTAAAGGCCGCTAGTCACGTTTCAATGAGTCAATGTTCTTTTTTCAAAATTTTTGTTTAACATGAATTATTAGTGTATCCGTTGGAATAGTGTTATTGGTTTGACGAACAGATCTCCTACCTTTTAAAGGACTACAAAATTATCACAAATCGTATACAACAAAGATTTAAGATGATGTCATTGTATGGTTATTAATGCGATGAAGTGATATCGTAGCTATGCAAATAGAGAGTTAAGAAGACAATTTCTACCTATTTTTATTCTCTAATATATCATCAGCAATAAAGAGATATAAGTTGTCGAAAGGTTATCTCAAAATCAAATTTACTGCAATTTTGTGATTGTATAACTTGTAACATACGAATAGACAAAGAGGTAGAGAAATTGTGAAACATGCATAATACTATAGCAGTTGGATTTACATATGAAAAAGAAAGGAAATGGGGTAAATGTCAAGGAGACAACATCCCATATCCAGGTTAAAACGACCCAAACCTAAACATCTAGGGGTCACCATATGGTCTTCATCACAGTGAGGAACCTCACACCATATAGTAAGCCCTAAATGGCCCCGAAAGGTAAAAAAGTGAATAAATCAATGGAAACAAACCACATCCAATAATCCAAATATCAAGAAACTAAAATTTTATAAGAAGACAAGGAAAAGCCAATGACCAACATATTCCTGACTTGAGACAGGCGCAAAAATTACGGTGGGGTTAAACTCGTTATCTTGGATCCAAACCCTCCCCCTATTTGTGGTGAATGGCTAAAAATAAATACACAAAAAGACTCGCAGTAAAAATCAAACTAGAAAAAAGTCCAACTTATCAAGATGAGTACCCTTACAATGAAGTACATAAAACATGAAGACAATACACACAGGTACTGTCCGGACAAATGCTCGCAGTTACTTACAGCTAGCTAAGGACATAATTCCCGTTGACTATGATATCAAGCCTTCTTGTACATCGACGATATCCTTACTATTGACAATCCCCAGTTTTTAGACTATGTCGACCTCATTACGATTCGCACGCGTCTGTTCTACTCTTGACGACTTTAATGAGCGTAACCTTACTATCACATCCAAACTTTTACAACAAGGTTAAAGATTTCATAAATTGATTAACACCTTTAAGAAGTTTTTTAGAAGATATGAAGATTTGATTCCTAAATATGGTGCGACTCGCAAACAGCTTATTACTAAGGGCATTTCTCACCCTCGATTTTATGGAAATGTTGTTAAAAAATGTCACAAACTGATAAAAAATCCAGAAAAACTGGGAATTAACTTACATTCTTTACGTAATAGGGGATATTGACAGGATATTCTTCATGATTCCGTTAAATTGGCTTTGGGATCCAATGACGTGAAGATATTACAGGTATACTGGCCTCTCACTGATACTGCCGATGTCTACTGAAATCTATGATAATTCTTTACCAAACCCTTCGGGGAGTTTTGAGTTTGATTTTTATTCCGTAGTGCGACAGTGTTTTACCAGCAGACTAGGCTCCTTGGGCTAGCCGGCAGTTTAGCGGCGAGCACTCCTCGACCCATCTTTCTAAATTACGTTTTGTCTTTTTCTTTCCTTCTTAAGATTGTGGTCTTGGAGTTAGTAGTCTACCTGTATTGGATTTGTTTGTATGTTTTATTATACTATAGGGAAATGGGATAGAGAAAGGGGAGGTTTGGATACCCATAAACCGGTTTAACCCTACCGCTAGCTCTTGCTAGTGCCGGTACCAAGTCCGGCTATCCCGAGTTCCTATCGTTGTCCATATGCATGTTTGTCTTTTGTCATTTTATTGTTTTTCTCGTGCGGTTCCCTGGTGGATTGTGGCATGTGATTGTGGTTTACGGCCATTGTAGGTGTTTCCTGTTATCTTTCTTATATTAATTCTTAGATATGAAATTTCAATTGAAATACTTCTAAATAGATTTGGTATAACAACATCATCAACATCATCAGTAAATATGAAAAAATTGTTTAAATTTAGTTATAGTGTAAAGCATTTAGGATATGATCAATATTTTTGCCAACAAAAACCAGAAGTAAAGATTTAACAACAATGCTGTATTTATATCCTTTATGAATAAGTTTGTTCAACGGATTAATAAGTTTGGAAGGACAATTTTTTTATGTAACAAATGTGTTATGGTCTCATGTTCGTTTACTCCATATCCTTTCGTAAAAAATATAGAAAATACTTAAGAATAATGTATGCAAGCCGTTGTATATCGCATATTTTACCACGGGCGAGATATTGTTTTACAGACCTTTCAAGTCTAATGCTTTCAGCGTGATAGTCACGCTTTCCAACACCAAATCACGCTCTCAAGCTCACCCCTTTCAATGTCACGCTTTTTTAATTTCCGAGAAAAATAGATTTCAAGTAGAACTAGAGGCTCACGTGACAAAGTGCTTCTATGCCATGCATGACCAGAAATATGTTTATTACCAATGGGGTCTAATGTTCAGCTAAGTTCTCCATTAGCACCTGTGTTTTTGGCTTATCCTATTGGAATGAGTAATTTTTGCAAAGGCCCTTTATACATTTAGTTAAATTTGCTTGAATAGTTTCAGAGAAGATGACGAAAAGGATGGCTTTCTCATACCGTGCTCCAATGTTTAACTATGTTCTGCAGTGGAGGCCATGTTTTTTACCAGATCAAAATTAAATGAGTATTTTTGTAAAGTACTTTCCGTACATCATGCCTTTAAAGTTTGGTTGAATTTGTTTCAGAGGATGCATAGGAGAAGATAAAAATGTGATTTTCCCATAGAGTCAAATGCGAAACTATGTTCCATACTGGCGGCCATGTCTTCTATCGGATTGTAATGAAATAAGCAATCTTTGTACAAGACTTTCCATACATCACTCATGTAAAGTTTGGTGGAGTGGTTTCAGAAGAGAAGATGAAAATGTGATTTTTCCCATAGGGTCCAATGTTAAACCTTCCGTGATGGCGGCCATGTCTTTTATCGGATCGGAACGAAATGAGCAATCTTTGTAAAGGACCTTTAGTACATCATTCCTGTAAAGTTAGGTTGAATTTGCTACAGTGGTTTCAGAGGACAAGATGAAAATATGAAAAGTTAACAGACGACGGACGCCAAGTGATGGCAATAGCTCACACTGACCCTTGGGGTCAGGTGAGCTAAAAATGACCTATCACACTAAGAAAAAACATAAATAAGGGATTGTTATACACATCCTTCCATAATACTGGTTCAGTTTCTACTATAGGTCCTGAAGTAAAACAATTCTTTCAATGGAATCACAGATATGAATTGAAAGCTAATTTTATATTTTCCCTTTTTAATGAAAAAATTGGTTTATAATTCCTTGTTTTTGCCATTTGAAATGCTCTCAGAATGCACCACTTTGCGTCTCTGAAATTCAAATCTTGAGGTTATTCCCCCACATGCCCTTCGTCTCACTCTTGGAACCAAAACCCCCTTGACAGCACAATGTGTATCCGCTGTTAAATTTGCAGATACAATGTTCGACCGCGGCAAAATACAGACATAAGCTCTCGTCCAGGTTAACTTGGAGACCAGTCAGGAGAACAGCTCAAAGTTGACTTGAAGTTAACTTGGCGCAGATAGAACAGTGACTCCTAGAATCTTGTCTTCCCCGGGTCTAGAATAATGTCTGTTCTACCATGACCGTTCTACCTAAGTCTGCTCTATCCATGGCCGTTCTTACCAAGCCTGTTCTGGTCATGACCGTTTTTGCAAAGTCTGCATTGGGCACGGCTGATTTGGTCCTAGAATTTAAAACCGGATACGAAATTGGATGTGTCAGAATTTCCTTTTTTCTCGAGCCGAAACGAAAAAAAAAAAGAAAAAAAAAGAGATCACATAACTAACACTCTTATTTTACGATGTTTTCAATAATTATTTGTTTCAGTAAACGTAATCTAATAATGATCAATTGACATTTTTCCTACATTGTATAATTAAATTTACGTTCTTTTTGTTTTATAAAAATAAATTCACATAAAACTATAATTGCGATTCAGTTTTCGGGTATATCTCGTAAAAAGGGAAATAGCTCTTACTTTTTAAACTTTACCTGGATAAACAAAGGTAATTATTATCCGCGAATAAGAGCATTTACAGCAAAATTCAATTTTATATTCGAATAATTCATTTCATAATTCTAATTTTTATTTAATTTTATTTTGATTATATAACTATTACGAATTGAGACAGCATTACAAAAACATATACACAAAAATGAAAAAAGAAATCACTGTGACGACCGTACAAACATCTGTAGTTTACAAACTGCTCATTGCATAACATATGTGTTATCGTTTCGTGTTCATTTACGCCATATCCTTTCGTTAAATATTCAATCATTGTTAATGTCCTATTTGTAAGATAATTTGGTGAAATTAAAGGAACAACAGCAGTAGAATACCGAAGGAACAAGGAATGTTGGTATTATAAAAAGCAAGGCCATAGACTGGGAAAAAAGAGACCAAGAAAAACAAAGACAATACAAGGACATGAGACAATCATAAGGCGCGGAAATAAAAACATGTCATCCAGAAATTTGAACTACGATGACATGATGTGGTCCGGAAGAGTAATTATATCCTACTCCGGTATCGGCAACCGCCTCAGTATAGGTAGCACGGTAGTATTTATTTTCCCATTGCCGACAATAGTAAGATTTTGCAATATTTGGCTACTTTCTAAATTTGATCCAGGTTCAGAAACTGCAGTTACCTAGAGGACTTTCATACAAGATTTAAAAAAAATAAATGCGAAACATCCTCATGCCCGTCTTGTTTTTGAGCTAGCTCCAGCTGAAGGAAGTGACCCCTGATTTTCACCTTTTGCCGCAGTGAAAAGACTAAATATTAAAAGACCCATGAAAAATTTACTGTTATACTTATTGAAGACCTTTGCCTATATTTAAGCATAATATCTGTACAAAACCTTGAAAACATTTTGCTTTCTGGTATACAATACATTTATATCCAATCACAGGCTTTGGTATATTCGGTTGAGTAGGGTACACAATTGGGCAACCTAGTGCCAGGAATAAATACTACCGTGCCGCCTATAAACATGATAAATGAATCAATTTAGGTTAGTTTGAAAGCAGGGACTGATATTGTACTGAAACGGAAATTTGTTTGTAGAAGACCTTGGTATCAGTTATATTATCAAAAAGGGAGAACAACTGCTGACATTTAGATTTAACGTACTCTTTAAAGAAAAGATGCTTCTGTGCCAACATATATCATGTTTCAAGTGAGAAAAACTAGATAATAAAATTTTGGCAAACGAAAGTGTTTGTACGACAAAGTATGCTGAAATGAAAACATGTATATACAGGTGACCGACAACAATTCCAATTAAAACCTGAATAGACGATATTATTTGTTATTGTTGATTTTCCGGACTGGACGACTACTCGTTATCCTCATTAGGATTAAATAAATAACAAAATAACAAGTTACTGTTAATTTATTTTCTGCATATGCGCATTTCGACAACTTATGACTCATCACTATAAAACACTACTATAATGGCACCTCATTGTTTCTACTAACATAATCATGATGATGGCCGCTTTTAGAACGACTTAAGTAAATGGATGCTCCTAAAACAATTTTCAACATTGTTTGCTTTTATAATTCGCGTACAGTGATGGTTTATATGATTGTTCCAATGCAGAGCAGATTCACTGGAAGAGGAATAGAGGACCAAATTTCCCGTTACCGCACATATTCCCTCTTTTTTCAGTTAAAATCAAATTTCTTTTCCCGTTTCCCCTTCCATATTAATGAAAGGAAGATAACAGGAAACACTTACAATGGCCGAACATTACAATCACATGCCACAATCAACCAGGTAACTGCACAATAAAAACAATAAAATGACAAAAGACAAATATAGATAACGATAGGAACTCGGGATAGCCAGACTTGGTACCGGCACTGGCAACAGCCAGCGGTAGGGTTAAACCGATTTATGGGTACCCAAACCTCTCCTTTCTCTATCCCGTTTCCCTATAGTATAATAAACATACAAATAAAACCCAATACAGGTAGACAACTATCTCTAAGACCACAATCTTGAAAAGGAAAGAATAGATAAAACGTAATTTAGAAAGATGGTTGAGGAGTGCTCGCCGCTAAACTGCCTGCTAGCTCAAGGAATCTAGTCTGTTGGTAAACCACTGTCGCACTACGGAATAATAATCAAATTCAATACTTCCCGAAGGATTTGGTAAAGAATCATCATGGATTTCAGTAGACATCGTCAGTATCAGTGAGAGGCCAGTATAATTGTAAAATCTTCAGGTCATTGGATCCCAAAGCCAATTTAACGGAATCATGAAGAATATCCGGTCAATATCCCCTATTACGTAAAGAATGTAAGTTACGTCCTAGTTTTTCTTGATTTTTTTTAATCATTTTTTGACATTTTTAACAACATTTCCGTAAAAACGAGGGTGAGAAATGCCTTTAGTAATAAGCTGTTTCCAAGTCGCATTATACTTAGATACCAAATGATCATATCTTCTATAAAACTTCTTAAATGTGTTTATCAATCTATGAAATATGTAACCTTTCTTGTCCTGATACACATGACATATAGTTTACTCAACCTTAAACTCGAACTATTTAGTTAATTGACCAATCAAGCGTTCACTCATTGATTTCCGGAGTTTTAGCCTTCACTTTTTGAACATGACAAGGATTTTTAAGAACAACTGGTTATTGGTACTTTTTGTGTAACTCCTGATCAGGACTGCTTTTTCAGAAGCACAAATGAAAGCCAGCTGTAGGAAAAAGCCGGATTACTGTACTCAAACCTTCCCTTTCTCTTTTCTGTTTCCCTATAGTAAACATCTAAAAACCAACTATGTACTCTTTGGCTTCAAAATGTTTCAGCATTTTGCGAATTTTCTTTGTATCACAAATATACAACAACGTCACGGTCTTTACATCACTAAAGTGTACAATAATCTGCAATGATCAAAAATTAAAAAAGAAACTAAAAAAAAAAAAAAAAAATTTTTAAACAAATGAACAAAAAAATTTAGGAGAACAAAACAAAAGTTCAAAGCACACTCTCAAACAATTCCTTAGCAAGAGCATGACTTCGCAGACAATCTTACAATCCATGTAATCCGTTTGTGGTTGGATATAAGGATGGAAAAAACAATATGCACCTTACTGTTTTTGTCTCGAGGGTGTAAATATTCAATGTTTAACCTGAATTCCGTTCAACGATTAAGTAAATAAACTAACAAATAAAATTGTAACAAAATAAATTCAAAGGAAGATAAAATTGTTAAAATGTTTATATTAAGGTTATTATTGCGTACAATTATGCATATTACTACTGGCAACAGAGCTTCTAACATCATTTGTAGGTTTAATCTCAGGTAAGAATACAATTCACAGAAATACTTGTTATCTTTTATAAAGAAGGAAGTTTGATAATATGCCAGCACTGTAAAATTTATGCTAATAAAGACAAAATGGGTGCAGAGCAACGATGTGTTTACTTCCAAATCAAACAGTATAAAGAATAAATTATAATTATCAAAACATCTTGATTTTCTTGTTTAATATTCCGGTATCGCTTTAAGTGTGATATAATTCCCCATAATGTGTGTGAGAGAGAGAGCAGATTGAAACTGACGGTTTAAATCTTATATACTTCATACACATGGGAGATACTTGTTGGTTTGAAACAAAAATTTTTTAAAATTTAACCAGTGGAATTTTTCAAATACAATCTGTTTTCAAGTAAGCATCGAAATGCTGTCTACTGGGATTCTGGATACCCTCGGTGGTAACATCATTAAACAAATACCAAAGTAAGAACGAGTAAATCATTAACCCGAAATCAGGGCAATTCATATCCAATAAGAATTGATAAAGTCTGACAAAGGCAAAACAATAAACAAAAATGGACAAGAACTCCACATATCTAAAGAATTAGCAGTGTGAATAACAGTCTTCCAGTAGAGGCATCGGCTAATTTACAACCTACGGCTATATGAGTGTTTTACCATATTCAAAATCATTAATATCGAGGCCTGATTTTTTTTAAATTAAAAAAAATAATGTAGAGACTCGTCATGACGATGAAACTAGACAGAATGTGCATATTTTTTTCAATATTGCAACATTCACCGTAAAAGATAAGTCTTTTGTTTGTGGAAATTACCTAATGATAATTGAACATGCATTTCTCAAAGATAATTCTGTTATCCTGATGTAAAATATATCAATTTTAAATTTAAGTTTTATTTGCCGTTTTTCAAAGGAAGTATATGCATATGTTGCTGGCTTTGGATGTTTTCATGTTCTAAGTGAGTGAGAACCGAATTGTCAGTCTGAAACGAACAATCAAAAAGACAACGGCAACAACGGAAAATCAAAGAAACAAAGACGAACATCAACACGGCACAGTAAAGCAAAATGGAGACACGCACACATGCAACAACTATTATTTGGAATTTGAGTTTAGTTAAGAAATGATAAACAGTAACCATTTATTTATAGTAATTTTACTCCAGTCTGGCACTTTATGGGAGTTGGTAAAACATCACAATAAAGTGCAAGCCCCTGTTAAAAATAACATTAGGATACAGAAACAGTTAATAATTTCGATTCTAAAAGGATAATCATAAGGTTCCGATAAGGAGAATTCGTCCTAGTAAACATGGACGAAACGCCATTTTATACTGTAAGTTGGTCAGTGACGTTGCAAAAGCTTCCTATGAAATTCTTGAAAAGACAGTCATTTGTTTATGGTAGGTTTACACCGCCGATCAAAGCAACTCGACCGAACTCGATCTATGAATATTCATGAATATTCATTGATCGGGACACTGATATTGAACGGTCGTGTTCGGTCTACTAACCAAATCGGGGCGATCTTACTAACTCTGCTGAACTCGAGCTGTCTTCCCGAAAATTTTTGACATGTCAAAAAATATCGTGAAGAGGTCGTGTGTATCATATGTCGAGAACAGGTCAGGAATCAATCGGGGTCTGATCGAGGTAGTCGTGAAGAGGTCGAAAAGGGATCTGTCTTGATATGTTCCCCGTTGTCGGCAATATTGAATTGCAATCAGACAAGATAGATGCTATTTTGAAAATGGAACATTCAATGACTTTTTTACAAACTTTGGCTGCACTGTACCAGAAGGATGTGCACTGGCCCCAAAAAGTTGGGGCAGTGGAAATCCTTCTGGTACAATGTTTAACTTTTCTCCCTTTGGCGGTCATCTTGTATAAGCTGACGATATGACAGACACTGTTTTGAAAAGGGACCATCATTTTGCAAAAGTTTGGTCTTATTGGCTTAGGGATTTCAGAGGCAACGTTTAAATGAGTTTTCCCAGAAGATCCAATAAAAACTATATTCCTAATTGACAGTTATATTTGATTAGAAACAGATATGACGTTTTTTCACATTGAATCAATCGAGGTAGAATATATTTGAATGCAAAGTTCATGAACAACGGACCCAAAATAATGGCAAAAGCTCAACCTGGCTATATCAGGATTGTAGAAAAGAATATCAGATTGTTCATGCTACTAGTAGAATTAAAGGATGACGTGCAATGGGCTTAAATTCAATCGACTAGCTATGCTGACAGAATTTGAAATTGAATCCAAGATGTACCCAATATACACATTCCAGAAACAGGTTCACTTAACACATGAATTCAAAAATAAATATTGTTTCTTCCGAGTAGGTTGGTACTCTTATCACAAGATATGATTCAAGCTAAATGACATCAGAAAAAATGCTTGTAACATGTACTAGAAGATTAAAAAAAAATCTTTTAGATTTCCACCTGGGCAAGTGATGTACCCAACGGGAAGCCGCTCGCTATTTCGCTTTCTAAAATCCGGATTTGTCTACAGAAGGTTTATAGCTATACACGGAAACAACTGTAAATCTAGTTACGACCGATATCATGTGATTATATGTCTTCTATTTTATGTACTAGTATCAGATTAGTCCTACATGTAATGACAGGAAAATCACATAGTCGCATTCTGACGCATGTAGAGGAGGATGACATGCTGTAGTATGTTAAATCGAACTTGTCCTCCATTCATGACAAATATGTCGTTGTTCCTGCAGATAAGGCCCCTAATAACATCATTTTCATTTGTAAAAATCATTACATCGATTGTTTAAAGAAAGAACTAGGCATTGGAAATACCCAGGGCAATCCAACATACACAGCTACTACTCTGTCTAAGGAGGAGATATTGCAGAACCATAGATCTGTTTTGCTTTCCTTTGGGATTTCAACCAAAGATGAAGACACTGAGCTCCCCTCCTTGTACTGGGTACCAAAATTACACAAATGCCCATACAAACAACGGTACATCGCTGGATCTGCTAAATGTTCTACAAAACCTATTTCTAAGCTATTAACATCCATCTTGACAGCCGTAAAAGAGGGCCTTCAAAAATATTGTGATACTAGCTTTTCAAGAAGTGGNGGGTATGTTGCCCATAACTTGAGGTCATCACTACAGAAGTTTTACGGTCGACATCACGATCTTGTGGACCGCTATGAGATATCTGTTTCCCAGATGACAACAGATCTTTCTCTTTGCCAGTAAAGTTTGTTTTTCCTCTACCGGATTTGACTTTACTACCGGAGTTGACATGTTCAACACGGCGGGTGTCTTATAAGAAGCAGGAGATGCTTACTCTACCGGTGCACCTGATCTCACCCATGGTTTTTATTGGGTCCGTGTTGTTCATTTTTGTATATGTGCGTGTCTTCATTTTCTTTTCTGTGTCATGCCCATGTTATGTCTTCGTTTTTTTGTTTTTCCGACGTTGCCATTGTCCTTGGATTGTTCTTTTTAGACTGACGGTTCGGTTCTCACTTACTTTCATTCCTCTATAACGATAACTTTGAAGCATTTGCTATTTCCAGCCCAAACTACGCGCCATCTGTGTCAGATCCGCCTTCTCTACTACTCTAGCTCTAACACAGTCACCATTTTTTCTCTGAAGCATCAGCCACATGGGTCATGTGCCGCAAATTTTTCTGTTCTACCACCATGCTGAATTTTCACATTTTATCCCATATATACAAACATACTAACAGGACAAACCTGGAGCACACCCGACCATTTCTTGACCTTCTCCCGACCAGGTCTAGTTAATAAAACACAAACCGGGCTATAATGTGGCTCAATCTGACAAAGTCTGGCCGGTCGTATGAGGGTCGAGCATAAGTCTTAGGTGAATCGTAAAGAGATCGAGAATGGTCGAGTGTAAGTCGTGCTAAATCGGGTAAAAGTCGAGCGGAAGTCGCGAGTTACCTCGATCAATGAATTTTATGACGTTGAGCGGGATAAAAAAGCATGGTCGAATTGATCGAGTTTGTCTGATCGGCGGTGTAAACCTAGCATTATGAATTATCCATAAGTATATATAATTTTTAACACGGGTAATAGATACAAAGCGATTGAAGGTCGTCATATTAAAACACCTATCATTTTCTAATTTATATTCAATATTTTGTGACAATAACAATAAAAATCTATAACTCTTCTTTTTTGTATGTATTTAATCAATCCTGAACCTATTCCCAATTAAATATATTGAAGAGCAAAACAGAAATGATATATCTGACTTAAGGTGGTTCAGGGATTTAAAGAAATTATCAAGTAGAATTTTCTGATAATTTATTGACTTAGAATTTGCTATCAGAGCCACAAAAAATAAAATTAAAATTGGACGTCATCGGCCATATTGACATTAAAATCAAAATTATTTTGGTAACAGCAGACAGTTGACAAGGGTTGACGGTTGACAGGCTGACACCTGATTACTTTTATTTGACGTTTTAAAGGTTAACAGTTGACAGGTTGACAATAAATTTGCGTAAGTACATGGTTGACAAGTTGATATGTGGACAGTGGACAGGTCGACAATTCCCAAGTTGACAGTCTATAGGTTGACAACTTAACTTTATTATGTTAATTTGAAAGGCAAGAGGTTGAAAGGTTGACAGGTTGACAGTCTATAGGTTGACCAGTTCACTTTATTATTTTAATTTGAAAATCAAGATGTTTATAGGTGACAGTTTACAGGTTGACAGTTGACATGTTGACATTCGACAGGTTGACAGTTGACAGGTTGAAAGTCTACAAGTTGACAAGTTGACTTCATTATTTTCACTTGAAGGTCAATAAGTTGACAATCGACAGGTTGACAAGTTGATAGTTGACAGGTTGACAAGTTGACAAGTTGACAGGTCAATAATTCGAAAGGTTGGCATGTCGACAATACATCATTTTTATCCTACAATTGCCGTTTTTATAGACTATTAAGCCTAAGACCCTACAAATAGTTTTTCGTATTCGTATAGTATGTTGGTAACCGGCCCAAGAATTTGAACGAAGAAAAGAGGGCGACTGGTTTGAAAACCTTACTACCTTGACGTCACAGTGGAAATTCGCCTATGACGTCATAGATTTAACAAAAATGGCCGAAGTTGTTTACTTTCTACTTCGTCCCGCTTCACGTTGAAAATACATTTTAAATAGGGTTTTAATGATTGCGGTATAAAAACAATATATTGCACTATTGTAATCGCTGAAAAACAGCCGAGAAATGCTCAGTAAACTTCGCATGTCAACCTGTTTCTAAAGCTCTTCAAATAAATTTTATCTTTTCCAACAATGTACGTATATTATATATTAAGAAGAAGGTTATCAATTTTATATATTTTTTGTTGAGAGGTTGAGATACGATAACCATACCCCATTATCCTACCCATAATAAAACCCTTACCCTAACCATTATTTAACTCTAATCCTAACTATAATCAAACTCTAATCATAAACATACTATAACCTAAACCTTTACACTAAACGCACTAAAATGATAACCGTAATCTAACTCTCATATTTTGCTGTTTGTGGTTGACAAGTTAAAATTTATTGCTGGAAACTGCATTATTTTTAGCTTGAAAACTGTCAACCTATTCAGTGTCAAATTGTCAACCTGTCAACCTGTTTACTGTCATTCGGCACTTTTAAATTGTCATCCTGTCGATCTGTAAACAGTCAACCTGCCAACTTTTCAACTGTCTACCTGTCTACCTGTCAACTTTTCAATTGTCGACCCGGATCCCTGTCAACTGTCAACCTGTCAATGTTTAAAGTGTCATCCTGTCAACTTTTCAGTTGTCAACCTGCCAACCGTCAACCTCTCAACCTGTCTACTTCTAAATTTTATTCAAGCCGATTTTCTTTCCTTTGAATACGCTTTAATCTGATAATCAAACTGGAACTATTTTACCAGATATGCTATTTGACCATGTTGATGATTTCTCTAAAGGTTCGTTCTCTTTGCTTTGATTGATCTCATCAGGTATTTTTCCATCTGTTTTTACCGACCATCTTGACAAAATCAAAGGTAGTCGGCCTGAAAAAAACCCTGGTCGGCGTAGCCAGATTAAATGGGAATGGAAACACTGCCTACCACTAGCTTTTGAAAGTACCGGTACCAAGTCCGGCTAACCCTAGTTCCTATCGTTGATTTCGTTTTTTTTGTCATTTAATTTGTATTATTTAAGAATTGAATGCAATATTTTGTAGTTTTATTGGAGTGTAAAAGCGTGGACCGTAGCACATTTTGAATGAAGCGCTAGCGCTTAATGGAAAAAAGTGCTACGGTCCACGCTTTTACACGGCAATAAACTACAAAATATTACATTCAATACTTATAATTACATTCCATAGATGGAATGCAAGTGCTCACGCAAGATAACTTTATGAAATTCGTGGATGATTATGCATGCTTACCAAGTTAAGATTACTCCGCCGTCTTTGTTTACTTTTATCGTTGTCATGGAGTTGCGTGCTGCTGTAGTTTTATTGACTGATAAGCACAGTGACGGAAATGATCGGAAGTACTCGTAGACAATCAAATACGGAAATTTCCATACGAAGCAGAATGAATATAATCATTGTGCAGTTGATTATGATATTTGATTGTGATTTTTTGTAATTGAAGATGTTTTATGTTACTATTCCATTCTAATCACTGATAATAACTGCATCATAACACTGCTTTTAAACTGTTTATTTGTTACTCATCCAAACAAATGTAACCACTTTCTGGTGACTGTGACTGTTTTTAAAGTTCGAAAAAAAACCCTAACAAGAATGTTTGAACAATCATCTAATAATAATCAAAATAGCAAAATATTTGTCGAAACCATAGAGTAAATAGAAACAACGGCAGTAGAATACCGAAGGAACAAAGGGGTGAAATTCACAAAAATGGAAGTCCAAAGACAGGGCAAAAACGAGAACACAGAAAACAATGACGTTAGACACAAAAACAATGACGTTAGACAGATACAAAGCACAGAAACAGAAATTACAACATTCAGAACATAGGCACTCACAATGTGAACTCCAGTGAAACTGAGAGTGACATCAGGTGCCCTGGAAGGGTAAGCATGTCCTGCTCTGTTAACAGCATCCGTGAATGTGGCATTATATTTAAAACACAATAATGCTGGTTTGTGATATTAATTGAAATAATACAGTTATTTGAAAAAAAAGTAAAAACACATAACATTAAGTTCCTTAAAAGTAAAATGACGTCTGTGCCGTATTAACATGAAGTAATCACTACAGAAGCTTTACTGTCGACATCATGATCATCACAACTCTGGTAATAGAGTCAAATCCAATAGAGGAGAAACAAACCTAATGGACCGCTATTGGATATATCTTTCCCAGATGACAACAGATCTTTCTCTTTGACACTGAGTTTGTTTTTCTTCTACCGGATTTGACTTTACTACCAGAGTTGACATGTTCAAAAAAGGCGGGTGTCTTATCAGAAGCAGTATATGCTTACTCTGCCGTGGCATCTGATTTTTACCATGTTCTTTTATTGGATCCGTGTTGAACTTGATCATTTTTTTACGTGTGTTTGTTTTCATTTTTTCTTTTCTGTGATGTGCTCATGTTATGTCTCTGTTTCTTTGTTTTTCCGATGTTGCCATTGTCCTTGGATTTTTTGTTTTGGACTGACGGTGCGGTTCTCACTCACTGTATAATTGTTCTCTTGAATATAAGTTTTGAATAGTCGTAAATAAACAAAGAAATGATATGAAGTAAGTAAATGCACATGAAAAAAATAATCTACACATACTTCATAGTAGGTTTATGTAGCACCCACATGTTTTAGCAGAATTCATTGCTAGAAGTCAAACAAAACTACATTCGTGTAAGTTAACTTAGAACAGGTATCAATTATGCTCTAGAACTGCTCTAAGTCTGCTCTAGAATCCTGACCGCTGTGACCAGTCATGGTCATAGATAGAATCCTGACCGTTCTTGACTGCTCTGACCTGTTCTAGCAATGACTGCTCTGACCTGTTCTAGCCATGGCTGCTCCTACCTATTCTAGCCATGACAGCTTTAGCTGACCCGCTCTGTCGGACCTATTCTTGCAAGAAACCTATGAAAATTCTAATAAAAATTTCGCATCGTTCAAATGAAGCGATTTATAGATTAGCCAGAATTTTCGTCATTCAAAGCCGTGAGGTTACTCAAAATACAACAAAATGCACATTTTCTTTTTTATTTCCGACAAAAATAATTTACAATTAACTCAGAAAGCGGATTCAGGGGATGGCGCCCCCTCCCCGCTTTCCTTAACTTCCTTAACTTCTCCGTTTTCCTTTACTGCAACTTCGGTATAAATGTATACATGTATAAATTAAGGAAACCGAAATTGTAATTATTCTGCCTATCTATATTTGTGTTCAATATCATGAAAGAAATTTGTCTGGAACATATGACATAAAGAGACGTTTTCTATATTCGATATAATATCAATGCCCACATAAATGAAACTTCCTTTCATTCGACTTAAACATATAACAAAGGAGAGTTTTTCTTTACTCTATATAACGTCTATACAATCAATAATGAAAATTCCTGTAATTTTGACCAAAAACATCTGGCAAAAGGTATTTTATTTATTCGATAAAATATCAATGCCTGCAATAGGGAAACTTCTTGCAATTTGACTAAAAATATATGACAAATGGGACTTTTCTTTATTCGATACAATATCGATGCCCGAAACGATGAAACGTCTTGCAATTTGAGTATGCCTATTTGAGAAAAGGGACTTTTTTCTTATTCGATATTACATAGATGAGCCCAATAATGAGATTTCCTGTAATTTGACCAAAAACATATGACAAAAGGCATTTTTTCTTTATTCGATACAATATCCATGCCCACAATAATGAAATTTCTTGCAGATTGAGTAAAAATATATGACATAAGGGACTTTTTCCTTATTAAAAATATTTATGTCCGTAATAATGAAACTAATTGTAATTTAACTAAAAACATATGACAAAAGGGACATTTTCTTTATTCAATATAATATTGATGCCCTCAATAATAAAACTTATTGCAATTTGACTAAAAATTATAACGAAAAGGACTTTTCTTTGTTCGATTCAAAATTGATCCCTGCTATGATGAAACTTTTTGCAATTTCACTAAAAGTATATGACAAGGGGGAATTTTTTTCTCATTCATATAATATCGATGCACGTAATGATGTAAATTCCTATTATCTGACTAAAACATATGACAAAGGGGACTTTTCTTTATTCGATATATTATGGATGCCTGCAATAATAGAACTTACTGGAATTTGACAAAAAACATATGACTTTTTCATTAATGCTAATTAATGCATCATTAAACCTGGTTTAACCCACCATTTTATTTATAAAATGCCCGTTCCAAGTCGGGATATGACGGCTTGCAAAAAATGTTCTGTGTTGGATTGTGTTTCCCTGATTCAGTCGAATGTTATATGGATTTTCCTTACTGGTCTCTCCCTTTGATCGATACGGACTTTTGTTGTCACTTTTATTCTTTATTCAATATTATATTGATGAGCGCAATAATAAAATTTCATGTAATTTGACTAAGAACATATGACAAAAGGGACTTTTTCTTCATTTGATACAATATCGATGCCCGCAATGATGAAACTTCTTGCAATTTGAGTAAAAATATAACACAAAAGGGATTTTTTCTTTATTCGATACAATATCCATGCCCGCAATAATGACACTTTTTGCAATTTGACTAAAAATATATGACGACAGGGACTTTCTTTATTATTCGATGCAATACCGATGCCCGCAAAGATGAAA
>MJUU01023457.1:58437-70556 GCA_002080025.1 Modiolus philippinarum
ACATGTACATATTTTTCTGTACACTATTCTGATGTAAATAATCTATATCTTCATAATTTAATATTTGTGTTAGAAAATAAATCAAGCTTCCATTTATTTTGATGATCCAAAAAATGCATATTCTCAATATGTTTTATAATAGCTTTGCATAAAATACAATCCAAGTTACAATATTGAGATAAATTAAGCACTTAGAATTTTAACTGTACTCTAAAATCGAGATTCTTATTCTACTTAAATTATTACTCCATGAATATCTTTATCGTTTGATTTACTCTGCAATCTGTTATTTGAAAATCTAGACGATAACCTTAAGGATGTAGTATGGTGAAATTAAATAAATCTACGATTTAAAATTGATATCACAAATTGAAAGAGTATTGGTAAAGGAATAAAATCAGTTAAAAATTTTGATAGGTTATGGACCTTGTTTTTAAGATATTTCATATTTAGAAAAATGGCGGGAAAATGCTCTCTTGGACTTTTACCTTAGTATAACAGGAAAATATTAGTGATTTTCTTCACATGGAAGGAAAATCTACAATCTAGTGAAATTTTGCTTACCGATATTAAATGACCTACTGAAGACTTTGATGACCAGAAAATCGGGTGTAATGGATCAAAATATATTACATATTAATTATGGATAAAATCCGAGAAGTCCGAATGACATTTGGGAATTTCAAAAACCTCAGCTTACTCAATCCTTAATGCACTTGACCATTGTTTTACAATACATGGTTTCCGTTCAATATCACCATAAAGTGCTAAGTTTGGGTATATCTACCAACACCCACGAATAACCTCATTGCTCTGTTTTTACAGCGTTTACTTTAAAGATGTTCGCTGGTCAATTTCAAAATAACAAGGATTCCTATTAAATGAATGTGATGTTTTGCTAGAAAATTGTAAAAGAAGTAATTTAAGCCAAAAAAAATTAATTGGTTACCGATGAAATTGCTGGGATACGAGTGCTTGAAAAAATGGCGGGAAACTGAACTCATCTGCTTTTTTCATAGGTTTAACACGAGGAATGTATATCAAATAATGAATGTGACAAAGAAACACCATTGGAATAAAGTTTTGTCACAATGCTCCAAAAGATGTATAAAATGAATTTATGGAATAAAATTAGGGGGTCACGGGCCAAAACATTATTAAGCTTTTAAATGGATAAAACCAGAGAAATCCGAAAATCTGACAGAAATTCATAAGCATTACCAGCTAACATCCTTAAACTGAGACCCCGTGATCTATTACTGACCAAGCCAATGAATCAAATAATTGAGTAAAGACGTCATATTGAAATCCACCGTGAGCTTTATATTTACTTAGCAATAATCCTACAGTTCTGCTAGCAACTACTTTTGCCATATCTTCATAACTAAAAAATTCAGTTAACAGTAAACCAAGATAAGTGTTACTGGAGATAGTTTCAAGAGTTTTTCAATTTAATATAAATGGAAAATCTGTACATTCAGTAGACCGTGGTCTAAAATGTACTATGTTGGATATTAAAAAGTAAAATCGATGAATAGAGTCATATGCTTTTTGAAGTCAATAAATGCTGCAAAAGTGGACAGCTGACGTAATTTAGGAGTCTCAGTAATACTTGCTATTGGGGCCACCAATCTGTCCGTCATGTAACATATCTCACTTTGCACTTAAACGTAGATCCAGGGCACCAAAATATAATTTTCATGTAGCTGGCGCTAGAGTTAATCCACGATATGAAAGCGATCTGTAGAATCCGACGTAGAAGATTTCGATATAGGAGTACCTTTCGACCAAAGACATGGAACTTTCCTGGTATTAAAACATATATTATACCCGGAGACTTTCCATTTTTGCTAACTTTAAAACATGACCAAATTCTTCCTTCGTAATATCACAACCTAAAAATTTATCGTTTATATCAGCTCGGTTATTGGATTTCCAAATGATTTGATTTTATCTGCACTCAAAAGAAAAAAAAAAGTAGTCGAAATGCGCATATAATAAATTAAATTCTCAGTAACTTCGGTATTTTTTTTATTTATTATCACTGGGCCGATGCCACTGCTGGTTGACTGTTAGTCCTCGGAGGTATTTATTAACCAAGTAGCCAGTACCTCGGTGCTAGCCCAAACACCCGATTTCATTTGAAAACTCGCAATATCTAAAGTTAAAAAAAAATTGTTCAAAACCTAAGGAGTATCTCCCTCGTGCAAAGCTCTGTCCTTAGTTGATTTGGCTTCCCTTTTCAGTGGTAATTTGTTCTCTATCAGCATATAAACATATATTAGTTTAAGGATTTCCAAATGTTTTAATTTTATCTGCGTTGAACAGACATAAGTTGTCGAAATGCGTATATGCAGAAATTAAATTCACAGTAACTTCGGTATTTAGTTATTTATATTCAGCTAGATTCACGTCTCCCTAGATTTGACTACAGCTTTTGACATTTTCCTAGATTGACTCACTTACAATGTGATGTTAACAGAGCAGGACATGCTTATCCTTCCGGACCACCGGATGTTGTTCTCGGTTTTTATGGGAGTTCACACTGTCAGCGCTTTGGCTTTTTGTGTTGTCTTGTTACATTTTAGTTAAGTCTTCGTTATTTTTGTTTGTCGTATCGATCAGTCCTTGTCAATGCTTGAATACTAAAGTGATTAGAATTTAACCTTGGTACTGTTCGAGGGTCAGAGACAAGTAACACGCACTGTGTGCCTAGGTTTTGAGTGTTGTTTTGAGTGTTGTGTTTTTAATTTCTATGCCTTGTAGCTGTCTAATGTCATTGTGTGCTGTGGCCATTTCTTTGGACTTCCATTTTTGTAAAAACCAATCCTTTGTTCCTTCTGTATTCTACTGCCATTTGTTTTTATATATAACCTATGATAATTTCAATTTTCGAAATAAACACTATGATCACTTTTAGACGAAAACTAATTTTATCACTTATTTAACAGTATTATTTTACAGTAACTTCGGTATTTAGTTATTTAACACTTATTTATAATATGTAATCACAGAACCATCACTTAATTGTATCTCCATAGGAATATTTCGTTGTCTCTCCGCCCCCAACACCAATTTTACAATTTATCAACAAAATTCTTTAGGGTTACTAAATGCATTTGTTAAACCCTCCTGCAACTCGAATAAATAACTCTGTTTACATTGCTGCACTTTTCTATCAAAATTTTTAGAAACATATTCATAACGTAATTATAGTTTTGGGTTATTTCTATCTGCTTTTAAAAACGAATTTTCCAACACACAAAATTCATTCAATAATTCTGTGAATTCTGTATTCCACCATAGCTTCTTACATCTATATCTTAATATACAGAAGCTAAACCTACAGTAACTCCGGTATTTTGTTATTTGTTACCACTGGGTCCATTCCTCTGCTGGTGGATTGTTAGTTCACAAGGGTATTAAACAGCCCAGTAGTAAGTATTGCGGTGCTAACCAGAAAGCCAATTTGATTTGGAAACTTGGAAAATCTAAATTTTTGTATATTTTATTGAAAACTAAAGAGCACCTCCCTCATACAAAGCTCTCTCCTGAGCTGATTTTGGAGGTACATTACAAACTAGCCTGTATGACAAACACGATGACTTTTCCAATTTCCCTTTTCTTTGTAGCAACATTCCAAAAGCACCAGCATATTGAGTTTACATCTCACAACTCATTCACTACTCAGAGCTTCTGGTCGTTACAGTGACTTCCTTGATAGAGCTCGGTTGTTTACAAATGGACTACTTAAGCAAGGGTACGTTACAAAAACTTAAAGTCATCACTACAGAAGTTTTACGGTCGACATCACGATCTTGTGGATAGCTATAGTATCGGTTTCCCAGATGACAACATATCTTTCCCTCTACAACTAAAGTTTTTCCTATCGGATTCGACTTTACTACCGGAGTTGACATGTTCAACACGGCAGGCGTCTTATAAGAAGCAGGAGATGCTTACTCTACCGGTATTCCTGATCTCACCCATGGTTTTTTATTGCACTAGCAGATATGTTATGATCTTGTTTGGCCATTTTGAACTTATCACGATCTTGACAAGCTTAACACAATTTTGTTAAGATTGTGTAAGATATTCAGTCGTATTTCAAGATAACTACTTTCAAGGACTAGCAAGACCTGTTCAGTTTATCAAGATCAAACAAGATAACTGCGTTCAAGGGCGATCAAGATGTGTTAAGTTTGTCCAGATCAAACAAGATAAAATCGGGATCTTGTTTGATCTTAACAAACTTAATTCGTCTTGATCGTTCCTGAACGCAATTAACAAGTAGATCTTGTTTAATCTTAATCTTTCTTAACACGTCTTGATCGTCCTTGAAAACAATTATCTTGAAACCTAACTTAAAATCTTTAACTGTCTTAACCTGTCAAGATTGTGATAAGATCAAAATGGCCAAACAAGATGAAAACATATCTTCTAGTGTTGGGTCCGTGTTGTTCATCTGTATGTGAGTCTTCATTTTCTTTTTTGTCACGTACTGAAGTAGTGTCCTTGTTGCTTAGTGTGTTTGATTTTGCCATTGTCCATGGATTGTTCGTTCTTTTGATTTACGGTTCGGTTCCAACTTACTTTAAAAACAATCTCATTCTAAAAAAAATTTTACTTACTATTGTTTAAAACAAGTAATCAATTACTCAAATTGAGTAAATATTTAAGTATTTAAAGTTGTCAGAATCTTAAGTAATTGCCAATCATGACTAGTAATACTTAGTAATGAATTACTAAGTATTCATAATACTTAGTAATGCATTTACTTATTTCTTTTAGTAAAACAGTTACTTAAATAAGTATGAAAATAAGTAACTATAATACTTGAAAATAAGTAGTTCAAATACAAAATCTAGTATTAATTGTGACTGAAACAAGTAATGAAATTACTTAATGAACAGGTTGAGTAATTGTATTACTAAAATGAGTATTTTTTACACAAAAACTAGTAAATTATTTACTTTTTTCAGGTATTGAATCAAGTAAGACAATTACTTATTACGAATGAAACAAATAAAATACTAGAATAAAATCATAAATCTACTAAAACAAGTAATAGATTTACTAATTTATGTAATTGGAATAAGTAATCGTATTACTCTGATGTGAGTAAATTGATTACTCAATCTTGAAATGTGTAATTTAACAAGTAAATCAGTCACTATTTTAGTGATTGAAATGCTAAATTCCTAAGTGTCCCTAAGTGAATATGAACGTTGAAAATGCATGCATTGTCTTACCTTTATTGGCTGTTTAAGGGCCTAAATAAGTTGAATATTGTTGTATTCTGTTCAAAAACTAAACATTGCTAACTAATATTAAGATATAGCACATAAATAGTTTTTAGAAGGAATACAAAAATCTCTTTTCTTTCTGTTTGTCTCAAAATGTCGTCTTATTGCACTGAGCATTTGTAAATTCCTGTTCATGCCGAACACGACAAACCTGACAAAAAATGCAAATCTGAATACATCATATCATAATCACGAATGACCCTGAAAAGTTTTCACGGACCGCAAACCAATACATGCCAATAAATGTTGAACATACATGTATTGCTAGTAAACTTGTTTTGTTTAACGCAATTATTATTTTTTATAGCATATTATATATAAATCAATAAACTTTTTATACTTTATGAAGAGACCCACTCATTCGGGCATAATTCAAAATAAATAAAATACATTTTTACGTTAAAAAATCGTGGCGTGCATGGTTCTAAATATTTATATAAAAATTATTTGTTTTTAGTTAAACATTCTAAAGTATTTACTTGTCACTGAAATTATCTATACATATAAATGTTTAAATTCTTCACAAAATATACATATAGTAACTTACTGTATATTACTAACGCGCACCGATTAAGCGTCCTCCATTCACACACTACACAACATGCATGTCTGACTTTAATTACAAACATCTGGATCATGTTTCAAACGCGAAATGCTATAACACATGAGTTATATAATTAAGGATTTATACCAATAAACAAAAATATGAAACGTTTTCATTACACTATATTTTATAAAATCTCTATCACTTTTTTCATCAAAACCACTTAAAATTTTTACTCTTAAATAATGATAGCATAAAAGGGGCCCGCGAAAAAGGGAGTACATTGTATAATCCCCTTTTTAGACGTAATTTGGCTTTATTTTGTGCTTAAATCGGATTCGACTACGCAACAGTCCAGATTTTTTTACTTATACTTCAAATTTAAAACAAAAATAAATTAAATATATTATATTAAATATAAAAAAAATAAATTAATAAATAAAACAAACCAAATAAATAAAATTAAAAAATGGACTCTGGACTTCATCTCTTATATATAGTGTACCTACTTTGGACTCATGGAGATACCCTCATAAAACCGAAAGATACTCAATTTTTTTCCAGCATAGGAAATTCAACGTGACATTAAACCGTCAACATTGAAGCTGCTAGGATATGACAGTCTTCAGTGGCGGATCTAGGGGGGGGGGGGGGGGGGGGCNCCCTCTTACCCTCTTAGGTTGGAAAATATTTAAAATGCCTAGGGTTTTTTCAGAAAATTAAGTTCCGAGCCCCCTTTTTTGAAAAATTATGTGTCGGGCCCCCTCTTAGCAGAAAGTCTGGATCCGCCACTAGTCTTATGAAGTATATGAGCGAAACCTTGCTCAAGGTTTAAACTAAATCATTTAGACAAACTCTTTGTTTATTCGGCTCTTTATGTATATGAAGGTGAGGAAAAAGCTTATATGTTCCGAATCATTATGACCTTGTAGATACAAAAATATACTATCCGTTTGAATCAGATGACAAAATGAAATAAAAATTAAATAAATTTTAATTTAAGGTGGCTC
This sequence comes from Modiolus philippinarum, assembly GCA_002080025.1. Classification (NCBI taxonomy): domain Eukaryota; kingdom Metazoa; phylum Mollusca; class Bivalvia; order Mytilida; family Modiolidae; genus Modiolus; species Modiolus philippinarum. Next base: position 65,298 of record MJUU01023457.1, read on the forward strand.
GAAGAAATCAAATTGCTATTGTTATTTTTTTGTTCCCTGAGTGTTAGAAATGTGGTTAATTATTTGATATAGATATACATTAGAATATTTTCTGAAACTCTTCATAATTTAAACCAAGCAGGTGGTCTATCCATGAGTTTTTTTTTTAAAGTGAACAGATTTCAAGACAAAGAAATAATTTATTGTCATTTCAAATTGATGTTTTAACCAGAAAAAAACACTGTCCAACTAGCTCTTCAGCACCAGTTTCAAATAAATAAACATTTTAAGAGGGATTTAATCAATCATTCTTATATCATGTTCTTCAAATTCTTGGTAAAACCAGCATATACTCAAGTGGTTTTTTCAATTATTCTAATATGCTCGGTAAAACCATCATATTCTCAAGGTTGTTTTATCAATCATTCTATATGACGTCCTTCCAATTCGTGGTAAAACCAGAATATATACAAAGTAATGTCATATACAGACCACAGCACCTTGAATAATGTCATATTCAGTTTCATGCCAGTTTTTTACCTTGTCATAAACCAAAAACGTCATATTTAACGGAGTCTGACGGCGGTTTCATTCATCAACACTAAGACAATTTCATCTCCCTGGGGCCATTTAAGTGTCAACAAAATTATTCATGTAAGCCTGAATATAAACTGATTTAACTTTGGGTTGGCCCTTTATGCCTATATTTTCGCCTCAGTTAAACTCGGTGTGAAAACCCGTGGTAAATTCAGTATATATACACGATGCCGATATTTTTTCTTAATTCAAGTAATTAATATTGAACAGTTAATACTCAGAAAGATTGTTTTTACTCAAAATAAGTATCATTTAGTAAAGCATTTGACAAAATAAGTAATTCAAATGATTTAAGTAATAGGTTAGTAAAACACTTATAAAATAAGTAAAAACCAATCATGCCTAAGTAATCGCTAGTAATTAATTACTAAGTAATTTACTTAAAATAAGTATCAAAGTATTACTAAGTAAAAGATTTTTTAGAGTGCTGAACTCATTCGGGTTCTAAAACATCAATTACACTAGCAGATTTATTATGATCTTGTTAACCATTTTTTATCTTATCACAATCTTGACAACCCTAATACAATTTTCTTCAGACAGGGTAAGATATTCAGTCGCATTTCAAGATAACTGCTTTCAAGGACATGTTCAGTTTATCAAGATTCAACAAGATTACTACGTTTAAGGGCGACCAAATATGTTAACTTTGTCCTAATCAAACAAGATCAAATCGAGATCTTTACGCACTTTAGTCGTTTGATCGATCACGAATGCAATTAACAAGTGGATCTTACTATCTTAACACGTCTTGATCGTCCTCGAAATCAATAATCGAGAAAACTCGTCTTAGCAAAAATGTGTAAAGCCTGTCAAGATCGATATAAGATCAATATAGCCAAACAAGTTAATAACATATTTGCTAGTGTTAGCTTTAACATTGTTTGATACTTTACTAGTTCGATTCAAATAATATTTGCAGTTGGTGAATAAAGAGGAGTTTCAAAGTGAATATGGTATATCCGAGTTGTCAAATCTTTTCCTTGATACTCAGATGTTCACAAAGAAAATGCATGAAGAATTTCAGGTGATTACCCCTTTGTAATTGTTCAAATGTACAGAATCACAATAATTCTCAATCAAATGATTTTATAGTTTTTGTTCAACACCAAAAACATTGACAAACCTCAAGAAAATATGTCCTAGTGCCTGCAGAGAAAGGTTCTAACAATATTGTGTTAGCAACTCCTTACCACTTTACTGACTGCAGTTAGAGATGGTCTAAAAAGCTACTGCGAAAACGCCTATTCGACGAGTTACTTGATTCAAATGTGGATTCTTAAAAACTCCAAAGATCTCCCTGAACAGCTCTCCTCAATAGGTCTTGCATACTGCAATAGCATTCAAACTTTTGATTTTTCTCTTCTTTATACAACTCTGCCACATAATAAACTTAAAACAGTAGTTTCCGATCTGATACATCAATGTTTCTGTGCGAAAAAAGGAGAACGCAGGTATTCCTTTTTGGTAATCGGAAAAGATAAAACATATTTTGTTAAGAACCACAAACAAGAAATACAGTGAAAATGACGAGATAAAGATGCTTTAATTTTTGATCGACAATATTATTGTTGAATGTGTGCTGCGTTTTTAATAGTAGTAATTCCTATGTGAACAAATTTTGCGCCACTTTTAGCTGACGTTTCCCTTGTTTCATATGAAGCAAAGTTTGAGAAGGGCTAATACAACAGAAACAAAAACAACTAACCAAGACTTTTAATTTAAGCTAAGGTATAGACGATGTACTCTAACTTAATAACCAAAGATCACATCTACCCCAGTGAATTTGAAATTAAATAGACAACCGATACATCCAAATGTGTTTCGTATCTTGACCTTTAGACGAACATGGACGTCTGATTATATGACAAAAGGGATGATTTTGGCTATCTAATTGTTAACATTCTCTTTCTCTGCAGCAGTATAACTACCTTCCCAGGATGTGGAGTTAATTATTCATTCGTCACTGTAGAGCGTACAGTTCATACAGTGACTTTGTGGAAAGAGCAAAAGCAATGCCACAAAAACTGCTGAGTCAGGGATATGCTCAGTCGTTGTTACTTTTGTCAATTTAGAAATTATTTGACCGTCACCACGATATCCTACATAGATATGAAATGGCACTTAAAAAAAGAACTAGATTCACGTCTTCCCGGTTTTGACATCACCGGTTTTGACTTAACCCTGGATTGACATACTGACAGTGTGACGGGGGTTATACACGGAGCAGGGCATTCTTGCCCTTCCGGAACACCTGATGTCTCCTTCGGTTTTTATGGGGGTTCCTACTGTCAGTGCTTAAATTTATTGTGTTGTCTTATATTTTAGTTTTGTCTTCGTTAGTGATGTTTGTGGTACCGATTTGTACTTGTTATTGTCCGAATAACTAAAGAGATTAACAGAAACTTCCCAAATTTTTACCTTGGTATTGTTTGGGGGTTAGGGAAGTAACACGTACCATGGAATTTTATTGGTTTTGTACAGGTTAGAAAATTACATTAACCGATCAGCTACCAAACAGATCTTACAAACCCATAAATGCTTCACTGACTGTGTGACGGGTTTGTCTATGAGTTAGATAATGACATTAACCAATCACCTTCGAAACAGATCTTACAAATAAAAGTGACAACAAAAGTCCGAATCGATCAAGGGGAGACCCGTAAAGAAAATCCGTTTAACATACGACAGAATCTAGGAAACAACCCCACAAAGAACATTTTTGGCTAACCGTAATATTCCTGACTTGGAACGGGCAATTTATAATAAAAAATAGTGGGGAACGGGCATTTTATAAATAAAATGGTGGGTTAAACCAGGTTTAATGATGCATCAACCTCCCGCTTATATGACGACTAACTATAGCTTCTGTGTACCAAGATTTTGTTAAATGTCAAAGCCATATTGTTGTTGTGTTGTAGATTCCTCCACTTCCTTGAGAACTGCAGTTCCTATCCGGTCTGCATAGAAGTTCAAATATTCTAGTAATATGCTAAAAATTTTATCAATTATAGTGCTAGGCCTTTGTGAGACCCATTCACCCATCCATAGATATCAGTTTACTTATCAAGTCTATGTATAAATATATACAAAAATTTCAAGCTATATACAACACCATAAGTAGAGTTAATGTAAAAGTTAGTAGCACATAACACTCAATTAAAGCAGATAAGCATAGTCTATATGTTGTGCAGCATATTAGATCTAGCGATGTGCAGTGCGTATCAAAGTCCATAACTAATAGTTTCTATTTCAATTTGACTTTCTTCTGAGATTTGTGGATAAATAGAACTGTCCATAAGTAGCTGTAGTATATCGCTGTCGCTAATTAAAACAAAGTTTTCTGACTGGACAACACTCATAAGAGCATGGGTGTAAGGTTGCCTAATATGTTGTAATGCCTGACATGTAACAATGAAGTGTAGTCTATCTTCTTACCCGTCTTTGCACAGCGTGCATGTCGGTTCAACTATGTACTGGTTAAATTTGTTACGGTTTGATTGAAGGATATACAGTCCAAGTAGAATTTTACATTTGATGTGGGCTTTGGTAACTGTCATTGGTTCAGTTCCTGCATAGTTCAAAATATTGTGTATTTTGCCAACAGTAAGATTGTCAATATTCAAGTATTTTAGAGATGTCTTTGATTTCGCTTCCAATTTCAATCTTGTTTCCCAAAATGAGTTTACTGACTTGTAGGCCATGTTTTTCCATGTGTATTTACCAATGGGTGTTTCCAAAAGTTTAAAAGCACAAGGTAGATTGTACTGTTCCAGGATGTCTTGTACGAGGATAAACCAGCTGTGTGACTTTTTGTCTTTGATGGAAAGTTGTCTCCATGCAATACTGTTTTCTACTGAGTTATGGTCTCTACATATGCTACCAAGCGTTGTTAGAATTCTCTTATGAATTTCAGCAGTAATTGGTGTCTCTCCAAGAAGTAGGGATGAAGCTGAATCTGCAGCACGAGTCTGCAGGTGTTGGATTTGTTTCAATAGTCTCTCGTGGTAGGCATCTATGCTGTTAAGATCCTTTGCGTTAAGTCGGATAACGTCTAAGCCATATAATAGGCGAGGTATAATGTACATTCTAATGAGATGCATAGATACAAGTCGGTTGAGCCCATTGATGGCATGGAGTCCAGCACCCATCACTGCGTATACCGCCTTCCTGGCCATGCTGACTCTTTCTATTGAGACATTAGTTGTCCCATGTTTAGAGTTATTTTGTCAAAACAGACCGGCCGCCGTCCGCGGTCCCGGCTGAAGAATAGGCCCGCAGCATCCTCTGAGCTTGGAGTATGAGCCATCCTAACAGAGGACCCCGAGGGAACCCCGGGATATAGAAATAGGACCCAGTATCTCCGGCTTGCGGGGTGTGACCCCTCCTAAACGGAGGCTGACCCCGAGGGTCCCGGGATATAGAAATAGGACCCATTCCGTGGTTGTGCGGGATTAATAAATACACAACCCATCTTTCGGATGGGATGTAAACTCAGGTCCACGTGTTGGAAGAAATGCCACGCTTCCTGCACGTTAAAGAGCCCTTGTAGCAAGCTCTTTTTGGGTGGTCCGTAGGTGATCGGCTACAAGGCTAAATTCCCCGCCCTTGACGATTTCACCCTACTTTTCCATTGGCAGTCAGAATTTCCCGTCCCATGGCCATTTCCATACCCCAAAGTGA